>CM007344.1:494047-571547 GCA_000333855.2 Endotrypanum monterogeii | reverse complement strand
TTGCTTCTCCCAAAGAAAAATCAACGGAGGGCGATTGGGGAAGAGTGTTCGCGCACACGCCTTCCGCCTTTTTGTTGTTGGGTACATATTTGGACTGAGGAACCCTGAGTTTTCGGTTGAGAGCCGAGGAGGAGGGGGGGGAGGGCCAAAAAAAAGAAGTCGCGAGGGGATGAAGGAGTGTGTGTGTCTGCTGAGTGTCCACCTTTCCACAGAATGTCAAAATTCAGATGTATATATAGTACACAATGGGGTCAAAGCGCAACGCGGGCTGTTCTTCGCTGCCTCTTCTATACGTGCCCTTGTCTTCCTATGCAAATACTCTCGTCTTCACCGCACCTTTTTTTCCCTTACATTTTATATGTGTGTCATATGAGCACACGGACACTCACCCACATGACACACACACACACACAATCTATCTCTCTCTCTCTCTCTCTATATATATATATATATGTGTGTGTGTGTAATGCGTACATGAACAAGCACATCACTTGTATCACTCATCAATTATCGCCTGGTGTCACACTCGTAGAGTAACGTAGAAGGCAGGCGCTGTCGTCGTTGGGTTTTTTTTATTTCCCGTTGATGTTTGGTTGTGTTGGTGGACGTCGCTGCCGTCGTCGTCGTCGTCGTCCGCGTTTTTTTCCCTCTTGTTTGATCCGTGTGTATCCTGATTTCTTTCTTTTTCTCCTGCTTGTGGATCTATCTTCTCGCAGACACGTGCGTGCGAGCAAGTGTGTGTGCCTCGTCCTTCCGCCTTCCCTCCCATATCCTCTTCCTTTCCCGTTCGGCAACCACCACTGTCCGACAATCTGTCGTTGGACCTCCTTGTCCGACTTTGAGTGTGACTCACCTACTACTGTTCTTAACCAAGAGGCACGCTAGAGCAAGGGTGCCCCCTCTCCCCTCTTCCCCCTTATACATACACAAACACGCCTGCCCTCCCTCTCCCCAGAATAAAAACACGACCATAGGGGATACGCGCAGAGAGAGAGAGAGAGAGAGAGAGAGACGTGTTCCCTCCTCCTGTGTATCAGCTCGCTTTCTTTATCGGTTGAGTGTGTATGTGTCTGTGCGTGTGTGTGTGCTTTCATAGTGGACGTCGTCTTCGGGAAGCATTCTTTTTTACCTTTTTCTTCCCCCCTTCGAAATTCTCTGCACCCTAGTAAGAGCCCTGTGGAGGTGTGTGTGTGTGTGTGTGTGTGTGCGTGCGCTGTGCTGTGACTCCCGTCCTTCTCTTTCTTTCTCTGGCTTCGTTGTCGTTGTCTGTTGTCGTCGTCTCCTCGCTGTTTTTTCCACTGTTTTTATTGATCGGGCTATTTTTTGTTCTCTTTGTATCTTTGTGTTTCGGTGCGTGTATGAATGTGTGTGTGTGTGTGTGTGTGTGCTTGTAAGATATCGACTACTCGGGGTTATTTTCTCCTTAGTGGGAAGGAGGAAATTTGCGCTCGTCAATTGTTGCCTTCCTTCCCTCCAAATATATATATATATATATATACATATATATTCATTTATTGTTATTATTACTTACATTATTCTATATACGTACATATACACACACACTTACACACATATATATATATATACTATTATTTTATCGATCCTTTAAAAAAGAAAAACTCGAGTTGTCATCGAAACATCATTCCTTCTTCCCTTCCTCCACTTTCCCCCTTGTACAAACCGCTCTGATAACTTCATTTGCACCTCTCGTGCGCGTACTTATCTTATTTGTGAGTCTGCCGCCTTTTGCTCTTCTTCTCTCCTTTCCCGCTTTTCTTTTCGTTCTCTCGTTTATTTCTCTTCTCTGCTTTCTTGCTAATTTTTTTTTTTTTTTGCTCGGTTGTTGTTGTAGCTTTCTCTTTCTTTTATTCGTTTTCCTCGGTGCATGTGTTTACGTATCTGCTCTTTCTCGCGCACCAACAACAACAAAAAAAAAAGTTGCGAGAGGAAGGGGAGAAGGTCTTCTTCTCCCCCGCCCTTGCATCCTTTAACGTTGCTCATCATCACTTTCATATATATTTCCCTTTCCTTTACCCCCTCCTCACACACACGCACACGCTTTTGGATTTGCGCCAACCTGCACTCACTCACTCCCCCTCCCCCCGCCCCCCATCCCAAAGGAAGCACCAACAGGCCGGTACAATCCTGCACACAGGCCACTTCCGAAGGGACGTGCGCTTTGTATCTGATATTTATGGTATTTTTTTTTTTTTTTGATCGACCCCTTCCCCCTTTCCTCCACCGTATTCTCACGCAGCGTTTTTTTTTTTTTGTTTGTCGTTGGCGACGGGGGGGGTCATACATTTTTTTTTTTCCAAGTCGCGCGCTTCCGACCCCCTTTCTCCCCCTCCCTCCGTTTCCTTCACACACCCCTTCTTCCTCCTGCCACTCCCTGTTTAGTACGCCTTGATACCCCTCATCCCTACTGTCTCTCGACACACCCACACAGATTACCTTGCTCTCGTGCTCGTTCTTTTCTTCCGCTGGTGTTATTTCACCTGTTCGCTATGGCGTCCCTTGGAGACCAACATAAATTGGAGTGTAGGAGTATGGTAGTTACGCTGCACACGCTGTTCGACATACCACGCGACCTCGCCTCGCTCGATCCACGCCGCGAAAGCGTTGAGCTCGTGCTGAAGCCGACGGCCAAGTACTACTTAGATAACAAGCGCTTCTGTAAGCTGGATTTGCCAGAGCAGCATGTCGCCTTCTCGCCGTCCTCCATCATTTTTAAATGTGGCCGCTTTGTGATGGACTTTGATTCCGCGTCAAAGCAGTGCGGTCTCTCCATGGCGCGATCGACGACGCCGCGCCGCTCGGCATCCTTCGCGAACAGCGCGCCCAACAACTTGAGGGACACGGTTGTCGGCCACAGCCTGCCCACTGCGACAGGAGTGGCGAGCAGCACCGGTAAGGTGCCGTTGCATTTTGAGGGCGAGGCGTACCCTTGTGGCCTCTCATCTCACAAACCCCAACCTGCATTTATCGAGAGCGTTGAGAACGACCACGACACAAATCTCAGGAGCCCAAGTAGTCTCGGGTTACGGACTTTAGCACCGACGTCGGCCAGTGCTCCGCTGCCAAACCAAATCGTTTTGCGTTACCCCACTCGCTCCGATCTGAAAGTCATTCTCGAGGTGATGGTCGGCGCGCGACAACGCCGACCCGACTCTTCTGCTGTCCGATGGATCACTCCATCGTGGGCAGACCCTTCTATTGCAGGAGCTGTTACAACCTTCGCCGCGGCAGATGGAGAGCTGATACGCTACAAAATCGTTAACCGCTTTGTCGGACTGACGGTGGGGCATTTATCTTGCACAATGGAGCTGCCTTATGCCAACGAGGATCTGCGCGAGGTAGCAGCGTTTTCTCCAACGGCGATCGCAGATGCAGCAGAGCGCCTGTGCGATGACGTGGAGCGACTGGGTCGTCTGTACACCACAGCCACAACGGAAGACTTGAAGACGCTCTGTGCCAACCGCTCTACCCGCTTTTCTGATTTTGTAGAACAACTCTCGGCGGGCATCAGCGAGGCCACCATCTACCGAAATCTGTTGCAGGATGTGTGCCCAGATTTATTCATACGCCGAGTTCGCCGCGTTTGCTCCATGTACCACCCCGCCCACCAGAGCAGCCCCTGCTCCCGCATGGACGCGGATGCAATGATCGCTGAGTACGCCGGACGTGAATTAACGTTGATACGCATCCTCTGCTCGGAGTTTGGTCCGGACATGAGCGCCACCTCGCCGCGTCACCGCTTCCTCTCTTACACGTATGTACAGACCTTCGGCGACGAGCTCCGGGATCGGATAAGGGCCAAATTCCCCCAACAGGAGAGCAACATCCTCGACTACGAGCCTGACGTCTTCATGGAGTGGCTCGTCCAGGAGTATGGAACGCAAGAGCCCTCACCGGCCCTTTATGGATTTCCAGAAATCTCGTATCAGCCGGACAAACGTGCCTATTTCTGCGACTCGCTACGCTTCCCGGTTAACCGTGAGCACCACCGCTACCGCGACGAGGCGATGGCAGCGCGGCAGACGCGCGTGCCACTGCAGCGAACGCCATGCGAACGTCCGCTGCATCCCATCCGACCAACCACACGCAATGTCGGCGAGATCGACATTTTACTTGAGAAATACAAGCCCGAGTTTATCCAGATCGTGCCGTCCATAGCAGATGCGATGGAATGTGTGACACAGCACAACGAGCGGCTTCTCCGAGAGCTGCTGCGCGAGTGCCAGGCCAGCGGTGGCGCAAACCCGGCGGGCGGCAGCACACCTGAGCGTACGCGGTCGCTGCCCTATGAGGTGTGCCCGAACGGGTTTCAAATGTTTCAGTGTGAGCGGCCCAGCGGGTCGTACGTGGCGCCACTGACGCGCTTTGCTGAGTATACGTATATCTCTGCAAGCACCCTTCTCTCGTCCGTCATCTACCTCGACCGCCTGTGTTTGCGACACCCGAGACTGCTGCTCACGACGCGCAACATCGAAAAGCTTCTTGTTGCTGCTGTTCGTGTGGCTAGCAAAGTTTTGGACCTTCGTAGCGTCAACAACAAAAATTTTGCATCTGTTTTTAGTGTTCCGGTGCAGGATATGAACGAGTTGGAGTCACAGTTCATCAAGCTCATGAATTTCGATTTTTTCCTTTCGCCGAAGGAGTTTGAGAACTATGCGCACCTCGTGCAGCTCCCGACGGCCTACATGCAAATGCCGTCGAGCGTTCGCTTGCCGAACCCGGTGAATATGAATACTAACGCAAGGACCAACGGGCAGTCACCGAAAGCAGTTGTTGACCAAGCCGGCCAGGTAGAAGCTGCGGGCCACGGTTGCAACGGTACCGCATCAAGAGCGACTAGTAATACTAGCTGCAGTGATAATAATGGAATGTCTCTGAACACTCCGGGTGTCACAACACCCGCCCCACCTCGAGCGCCGTCCCCACAGTCGCAACAGCAAGGAGGTGTCAGCCACGGTAGTAGAGGCGCCTTGACGCCGGGTGGCTCGTCCTGCGGCGAGGCGCTTGTAGCCGTTCAGCGAGCACCTCACTCTGAAAAGCTGGAATCGACAGCAGATGGCTCGACTGCGACGGAGTCTGGTGGTATCGATACACACGGTGGTAGTGGCATTTCTGGGAATCGATGCAATCGCATCAAAACAGAGGTTAGTGGTGGCAGCAGTCGGGGGACCGTGGTAGCCAACGGCTATGGGGGTGGTGGGGATTCTAGTGGTACGGGGGTTGGTGGCAGCAAACTACCGTCGGATATTGCAAGCAGTACTCGTGTGCTCAGTATTCCGTGAAACAAAACAAACAGCAACATCAAAAAGAAACTCCCCCTCAAACTCTTCACATTTCTCCCTCGGTCGCTTCCCTATTCTGATTTATAGCGGACGGGCGGGGGGGGCGGAGGATACTGAAGAGTTTCTTGCGTTACCGGATTTATGTAGATGTGCGAAACACGTTAGGCGAGGCAAGTTTTGATTGGTGGAAAGAGATGACACACATACGCACACGCACACGCACACCAAAAAACGACACCACTGCGGAAAAAGGTTGAGAACAAACAAAAAAAACAAGGGTCGATAATGAAAGGATTTGAGCTGGTGCTGTTGGTGTATGTCTTTCGAGTAGAGTAGGGCTAGAGGCGTGGGTGGTGGTGGTGAAGAAGAATGGAGGGGTGGGATCGAACCAGAGAATTCTTGCCAATATGAAAGTCAAGTGGACTGAACCTGAGCCACAGGCGCGTGTTTGTGTGTATATAATCGTGCATATGTGTACAAGTGCAGAGGTGTGTATATTTATGGATATGTGTTCTATTTTCCCCCTTTTTGATGCTTTGGAGGAAGGTGAAGTGTACCTTCCTGTGCGCGTAGGTGCATATTTTCGCTCCTCCAAATACATGTGCTCAGTGCTTAAGTTTTATTTATATGTCTGTGAACCTGAATTTTTTTGTTTCTTTATTGTGTGTGGGTGCTTGTGTGTCTGCACTTTTTTCTTTCCCTCCCCACCGAATCACCTCCGCCCCGACATCTCTCTGCATTTATTGCGTCGTACCCTGTTTAGGCTTTCCTCATAGTACAATTTTTCGAAGAAATAGCTGCGTGTACGCGGGACTCTGTGCTGTTCTCATACCGTATACACACACACACACATACATATATATGTTCATATATGTACAAATATACTTATGGAGTGGCTGATATACAATGTAGCGTGAGTTCTCTAGAATTTCTGTGATCAAAACTTACACACACAGACACATATATGTGTATGTATATATCTATGTATATATATATATATATATATATGTGTGTGTGTGTATTTCTCGTAGCTTTTTTTTTCCACCTCGCTTAGTTTTTGATGCAGATCTGCGTGGTGTGTGTTCCTGGGTACTCCTCTGCCTCGCTGTCGGGTGTACGTAGTTTTGAAAGGGTAAAAAGTAGAGGGTTGGAGATGACTGATGTCCTTTTGTGTCAGCGCACTTTCCCTTCTCCAATTTGTTTTTCTCATTTAGTCGCGCAGCTTTATTGAGGTTATCGCTGCCGTCTACCCCTTCCCCCCTCCCCCCCCCCTTCCCTTCCCTTCCCTCGGTGATCCTGCGTTTATCCTTCTATTTTATATACACATAAATCAGCTGGGGGTTTCCGCCTTTAAAAAAAAAAATCCCTCTCGACCGTGCTATGTGCTCACTATGTCTGTTTTTTTTTGTTGTTGCTCAGAGAGGGGTGACTTGTACTGCATATATTTGGTGCATGGAAGGGAACAAGAGAGGCAGAAACGGGGGATGATTCATTGTTTGGTGTGTCGTATATCGTGTTTAGCTGTGCCCGCCTCAATTTTTTTTTTTTTGGTTCTCCTTACTTTTTTTTTTGATATCGATCCTTTTCAAACTCGTTTCCCCTTACCCCCCTTTTCCCCTTCTTCCCCATTTCAGAGGCCTTCAGTCTGCACTTCCTGTTCAGCGTGCGCTTGCACTCAGATGAAGTATTACACGATTCTTTACAATCACACACACACACATACACACACACACACACACATTCCTGCAAGCACATCCATGTTAGCACGCATATGGGGTATGGAAACCTTGACTTGTTCCTTTGCAGTTTTCTCTCTTTTTTTTAGGGGGATCATTTTTATTTATTTATTCATGTGTCGTGTGCATGTGTTTTTTTTTTCGTTCCCTCCCTCTCGCTACTCTAGGAGAAGGTGTTGCTTCGTTATTGCTGTCTTCATTGCCCGTCTTCTCCCACCCCTGCACACACATACAAACTCTCATTCACATCCTCCGCCCCACAGGTTTTTCTGGGGTACGCGCATGGATGTTGCTGTTGTTTTGACAATCCTTTTTATTCGTGCAAGAAAAAAAAAAACCTTTTCCGATCCCTTTCCCGTGTTGTCACCTCACCCTCTCCTCCCGACCTCCCTCCTCCTCCTCCTCTTTGTTTTTGTGATCTTTTTGTGTGTTCCCTCATTGAAGCATCTCTGCACCCTTTTTTTCCAAAGTGTTATGTGTACGCGGTGGGTGACGCAGTTTATATATATTCATATATATATATATGGGGCAGGGTCGGGTCGGGAATGGCAGACTCTGTTTCTCAAAGGGCTCCGCACCACATGGGAAGTGATCGAGAGAGAGAGAGAGAGAGGGGAGGAGGAGGAAGGCTGTTGCATGGATATATATATATATATATATATATGTATATATGTTCCGGGGGGAGGGCGGATTCGTGTTGTCTTTTCCGTTGCCTTTGTCTTCCTTCTCTCCCTCCATCACTAATTCCCGTCCCTCCTTTGCAGCCTCCCTTTTTTAAAACCAAACAAATGTACATTTTGTTATGTGCCTGTAGGCGTTCTGGATCGGTGTCCCTCTCCCCTTCCCCCCCCCCGCCGCTGATCCACGTTCCCTCTCCCTTTCATCTCTTCACTTTTTCTCAATTTTAATTTTTTCTCTCGTCGTTGTTAGCTGCTCAAAAAAAAAAAAATCGTACTGGTACACACGTCTTTTTCCCTTTTTCCCAAACCCTCATTCCCACACAGGTATATACAGGCCCCCGAGCGCACACTCAAGCGTCCGCGCCTTTATATATAGTTGTATATCGCTGAGTACACGTGTGTGTCTGTGTCTGTGTGTGTGCCTGGTAGTCTCTTTGTACTGTCTAATGATTTTTTTTTTTTTGCTGCTACCAACGTATGAGCGACTTCTAGCTGCCGTACAACGTATCGTGCGTCTTTCAGTTCTCTACAAATATGAATATCTGTATATATATATATATATAATGTATATAATGCATATGATGTATACACATGAATATATATATATATATATATATTTCATCTCTCCTTTTTTCTTTTCCTCTTGTGAGTCTGTCTTCATTGTTTTCCCTCTCCATGAAAACAAAAAAAAAATCTTTCTTTGCGCTCAACTGCTCTGCCCGCTCCACCCCTTCTCTTCTATCCCCTCATTCCTTTTTGCTTCTGATCTTTTACATTGAGCGTGTTGTCGCTGGCTGCCAGTAGTAACACGTTTTATTTTCATTTTTTCGCGGATCACTATCATTTTCCCGCGAGGCCACCGTGTCTCCCTCTCTGCAGGTGTGTGTATGCGTGATCTCTGCTCCGTTATGCTCTCTCTTTTTTTGCTGTTGTTTTGCTTCTGCCCACCCTCCTCCCCCTTTTCGTTCTTGATTGCCGGCGTGTTTTTGCATTCGCCATGGCGTCTCCCCTCCACCAATCCTCCCTCCACGTTGTCCGTCCGCGTTCCCTCCTGTGAACCTTGCCCCCCCCCCCCCTCCTCCTCCTCCCTGAATGCAAGGGGGAGATGGAGAAGAGATACGTCTGCTCCCTTGGATAGGCTTGTGAGCGTTTCAGTGCCACCAGTACCCACCCTGCGAAGGAGGCCAAGCCTATTGGGGGGATTCCGCGCCTCGCGCAGAGAGGGGGGAGAGGGGAGGAGATGTCAGCGCTGCCCTATCGCTGCGGGTGTCGGCGGCTATGCCTTGCGTCGCGTTGCGTCAGGGTGACCTGTGACCGTGGGCACCTCTGAGCCATCCAAATCGATGGGCGAAGTAGGAGACGGACAGGAGCGTATCCCGCGCAGCCATCGCTGGTCACCGGTGGGAGATGCCCCGCCAACCCGAGAATGCACTGCGTGGCGTCCTTCGAAGCGCGTGTGTGGGCCGGAATCGGGGTCGCTGTGTTATGACGGAGTCAATGTCACTGTAACGCGTGTCTACCACCGCTTCGCATCATGAGATTTTGTTACGGGCCTCGACGACTGGAGTCTCTTCTCCGTCCCATGACAGAGCGGACACTGAAGATTAAAGGAAAATCTTTCCTTTCCCCTGCGTAGGTGCGTGGTAGCGTCGATGTGTGTGTTTCTCTCCTGAAACTGGATCTGTTTGACTAAGTTCCCCTTGTTTTGTTTTTCATGTCCACTGTCAGTCAATCACACACACAAAAAAAAAATGGGACCCGAGCACTAACATCTGCCCGTTTTTTTTTTTGGATGTTGTTGTGCCCATTTGCCTACATTCCTCCCCATTTTTTATCAGCTGTTTAGGCGACACTGCGGCACCCATCTACGAGGATATGCTTTTATTGAATTATGGGCGTATTGCAATGTGTTCTTGTTGCTGTCTGGTTCTCCACCGTAATCACACAGACACGCAGATGTCGCGCTCCTTTTCCAATGCGGGATGTCTGTGTGGTTTTCCTTGTCACTTTCATGTTGGCTGATTTTTTTTTTCTGTGTGTGTGCGTTTGTGTGAGTCATTTTTTTTTCTTTTTTTTTAAAATTCGTCTCTGCAGTTTCCCCTTCTCGCTTTCTCTTTTTTTTTTCTCGCCCTCCTCCGCCCTTCTATCTATCTGTTGTTGTCTTGCACGCTTGTCTTTCTGCGTATCTTGTTGACTTCCTCAATGGCTATCACCACCAACACACACACACACACACACACACACACATGCATTATAAACAGAGCATAGAAGTATTGACCGCCTAGAAAAAAGGGGAAAGATGGAAGCCGTACGAGGTTAGCGCCGTTCCGCAACGTGGCTTTCTTGCGCTTCGGGGATGAATGCGTGTAGTGAAGAGGGAAGGGGGGGGAGGGGACGGCCTCGCTCTCCGCTAGCCTCTGAACGTCTCCTTTCTCCGGCCTCCTCTCTTTTTTCCTCTCCACTCTACTGTACGAGCGACTCGCTGCTACAGTCTGGAGTCATTACATCTCGCTTCTCAGATGCTCACGTACGTGTTGCCGACACTGTGGGGTGGGCAGCAGTGTGCGTCTGGGGCGGGGGGGGGAGCTGTCTTCGTGTTGATGCCTCTCGGAGTCATGGTAATTGCCCTCTTCACCTACTTCTTCACCCTCTACTTATTTTTTTTTCTCGCTGGTTGCTTGACAATTCATGTCTTGTTCTGTGCACCCCTCGTCATTCACACGCTCGTGCCAACTGCGGGCCCTTCTTTGAATACCTTTGTTGATCGCTATCACAGCCTCTCGCTTCGGAAATACCGGTCCCTACTTTTCTGGCGGTCGCTCTCTCTTCTAACTTAACCCCAAGCACACACACACACTATATATATATATATATAATCTCCCCCTATTACCCGAAGGAGCGGGGTCGGGTATACCGACCAAACATTTTCTATTATTGTTATTGTTAGTAGTTTAGATTCCATACGCCAACTGCTCTGACTTCATCTCTGTTTTCTTAGAGAAAGCATCGGTCCCTTCACAGAACAACGCACACGCACACGAGCAGACCTAGAGAAAAGGAGCCTCGGATACAAGGTTGTATCTGGGGACGTGTTCACATTGTGGAGGAAGAGCTGAGGGAAAAACAAGAAGGGCGTGTGTGGGTGGACGAGAAAGAGGGGGAAAAAACGAGTGGGACTTCCTTTGTTTATCTTTAGTTCTCGACACTTGACTTTAAGTTGGTGTGGAGTCGGCGGAGGCCCTAGGAATCTTTTGCCGTCTCCTGCCCTACCTCTTCTCGTGCCGGGCCAAACTTGTGCGCATTTCTTTGTGTGCTTTTTTTTTTCCCCCTCCTTCCTCCCTTCCCTCTTTTACCAAATTTACTGCTTCGCTGTGTTGACTTCTCCCTTTGCTTGTTTTTCATTTCACACAGCTGTTGTGTATCTGTGTTGACCACCTGGACGTGCGTGTCCGTTCCACGCGCACTAGCTCAACAGCTACTTTACATTTCCTTTCGCTGCTGCTTTCCATACCCATCTCTCTCCTTTCCTACATACACACACACACACACACAGACAGACAGACAGACAGACAGTGAGTGTGTGTCGTTCCTCGCACACTTCTCGTTTCTCTCTGGTGTTTTTTTCTTTTTTTTTCTTCGTCTGAAACGGATTTTTTCTTTTGTTGACACACCCACACACAGACACACACACACGCAAACACAGACGCATCTTTTTTTTTTCCTGATCTTTCTCGCGCGCGCTCTACATCTCAATCTCGATTTCTGTGTGCTCCTCGCATATTTTGAAAGCGTGCGCTGCACCCCTGCTGCTCACTTCTTTCTCTTTTTTTTTTTTTGGGTTGTGTGTGTGTGTGTGTTTTGCACGTGGACTCCAGTAACCGCGTTGCTCTTCACTTGCCTCTTCATTCCCTCCCCCTCCCCCCTCTGTCTTCCTCTGTCTTTGTATTCCCTTTATCACCGCCTTTTCCCCCTCCCTCTCTCCTTCTCCTCTCTAACCAAGACAGACACCCGCGCTGACGGTAGTGCGCAATAGTGGATGCATTGACGCCAACTGTTCTCCATTTGCCTCACTGCTTGTTCAACTCGCTTAGTAGGTCGCTGCTATCAAGGCCCTCCCCCTCCCTCCCCATCCCCATCCCCATCCCCCTCCCTCCCCTTTTGTGGTCTCAAACGGCAGTGCTGCTCCTCAAATGTTCTACTCGGGCTGGGAGCTGTTGACGCCGTCTTTTATGAGCGTCAGCGAACTCTCCGAAGAGCTGCGCCACGTCAACACTTCTGGAGACACCGCCGCCACCTACCTTACTCAGGACCTGCTGCTTAGCAACGGGGATGACAACCACGACGTGTCTGCAACGCAACAGCGGCCGCACCATCAGCCTAGCACCGATGCAGGGGTGCTGTCTCCCGCATCTCGTGGCAACGGCAGCGATGCAGTGCATTTCACGCCCTCGAGCACCTCGGAAGTGACCGAGACTCACACCTCTGTGATACCCGGTCGAAGACACAGGCAGCGTCCCTTCGACAACGCAGTGAGGGAGGAGGGGTGCGTGCTACACCTCGCCGCGAGGACTGCCCTTTCATTTAAAGAAATGGAGCAACTGCTGCACCGCCGCGCCACTGGGTCCTCTGATTGCTTCCACGTGAAGAGCAACGCGCCTGCCATGGCACAGGCGGCGGTGGTGTTTATGGAATGCGTCGCTGTTGGGCCGTCGCTGCAGCCGGGAGCTGACACAGCCGATGCAACAGAAAGAAACACGAATCGCGACACCGCCGCGGCGTCGCCAAAGGTCAGCGGTGGTGTTGGTAAGCCGACATTGCCGGCGTTGGTGCTGGGGGTCTGTCAAAAGTCTCTGAAGTGGTACAGTCTCCCTGGAGAAGCAGAGAACAGCATCGGATTTTATGTGGCGCAGCGTCTCATTGTGAAAAATGGAAACGAGGACGGCGATGCGGTGAAGCTGCCAGATGACGGGCGCAGTGGCGTTGGCGGCAGTCGAGTGCACTTCGGCGACCATGTTGGCTGCCTGATCGACCTTGTTCGTCACCAGCTTGTCTTTACAGTGAACAAAGACATCGTTTCTACCCTTCCACTTGATCCGTCGCTGGCAGATGGGAGCTACTATTTTGCCATCGGCCTTGCTCGACTTCCGCAACAGACTACAGACGTGGTCGTGCGCTTCTATAGTGGTGCGCAGTGCATGAACCAAGGAGAACCCTGCGGACGTGGCGAAACAACGCCACAACAACTGCCGCCACAGCGACAGCGACAGCCACCGGTGTTCCCGCTCGAAAGCTATGTGCGCGAGCTGGCGCTTCAGTGGGTGGGGCGGTGCACAACGTTTATGTCTGGGCAGGAGGGGGAGTCGCACATTCGACGAAGTCTCACCCCGCCCTCGAGCGGGGACGCGGCGGCAACAGTACCCCACCACAGGGAAAAAGAAGAGCGTCATACTACTCCAACGACAAATACTTGCGGTGCCAGCCAGCTGCCCTTGGCCCTGGAAACGCTTCGCGACACTCGGGTCACGGCCGTGTTACGCGATTATCTCTCTGTTCGCGGCCTTTCCAGTACACTGGAGGCGCTGGATGCGGAGCTGCAAAATCTTTCACCTGCGCAGAGTCTTCTGTACATGGCCTCGGCCAATGCGGCTGCTGGGGGCTCTGCTGGATCATCGCCGACGCCATCCTCTACTCAGTTTCCTTCTTCGCCGTTTTCGCACGTCCTCTGGCGCCCGCCCATGCGAGGCGAGGCGCAGGAGGCGTGGAGGCGCTATGCAGCCGACATGCGTCTCCTTCGCACATTACTTCTGGAGGGGGCGGCCCGTGATGCCAGCAGTGCACCGTCGCAGACTCTTTCCGCGCTTCTCAGCCAGATGACGCTGTGGCGTCCGTCACTTGCATACGCATTTGCTTCCGTGTTCGAGAGGTACGTGGCAACTGCATGGGGGGGTGTTGGCATCGGTGGCGATCACCACAAAAATGGCGCTGCCGCATCAGTCCCGCTTTCTCCGTACGACTGGGTGATTCGCACCATACACCCTTCTCTGTTCGCGTTGAGCATGATGGCTCTTCGCCAGGACATTCGATACCTTGTGCAGTCATACCAGGCAGTGGAGGAGCTGTGGGGGATTCTGCAGTCGTACTTGGCCTCTGCGCGTGCGGCGTGTCAGATGAAATGCCCAGGTCACAGTGATCATCTTTTTCCACCGCAGCAGTCGTCTTCCGCCCCGGGTGGTGATAAGGAGAAATTGCAGACGGTCGGTGCCACACACGGCAGATGCCGTAAGCCAAGCGGCGCGAACGAAACCGCTTCTTTTCAGACGACAGAGGAAATATGTTCAGACCAGTACTCCCCGAACACCTCCAGCGCATCCCTTGCCCCCACACCCGAGGCAGAGCGCCAGGTACAGGCCGCGTTTACGTCTTTCTTCACGCAGCTCGTGTGGAACCCGACACGAGTTCTTCCTTCTCCCATGACGCACATCCGCCGCGCCTCATCGCTTTCAAGTGCAGGGGCAAATGTATCGGATCGGTCGGGTGATGCGCTCGGATCGGCACCGCTTGAGGCGTTGGCGACATTGGCCGGTCGTGCAGGCGCCAAGGGTGATCGTTTCCCCCCCAAAACGAACCCTGATCAGCATCGGAGCCGCAGCTGCCTTCCTCTGGATACGAATAGAGATCTAGAAGATTTTCGAGCCTGTGCTGCAGCGTGTGCTGCTTCCGTTCGACGAGGTTCTGTAGCTGCAGGGGGTGACCACGGCCACGATACCCCGGGGCGGCATCGCCCATCTCCGTCGCAGCCGTCGCACCCGTTGCAACGGCCACTTTATGCTGCACATGTAGAGGAGGCGATTCTGGTTCTCTACCGCGCTGCTGTTGTACCGGCCCCAGCACCTGCACGTTCCACACAGGTTTGTCTTCTGCAGACGTTGTCAAGTCTGCACACACACACCGTCAGCACGCTGAGGCAGATGGAGCGGTTTCCGTGGGCTAACGGTCGCAGTGGCACTGTGGGCTTCGCGAATCGCACTGCGCTGGACTCGATTGATCTGCTAGAGGCTTTGCTACGCACTGTGCAGGATCGCTATCGGCAGCAAGTGTGGAGACGTCTCGTTCACGCCGTCGAGGACGTCAACCAGCAGCTTGAGGAGCAGTTGCGACACTGGAGTGTCCTCGCTGGGAAGGCAGAAAAGATAGTGGTCACACCCTTCGTGTTGTCGGTTGTGCGGACGCTGCCGCAGGTGAAGACAGGACTGCTGCGGCGGTCTGGACGTTCCTTCCGCTGCCCCAAAGGGCAGAGTCATGCGAAGGATGGAGACTTCAGTAGGAGTGACGCTGCTGCTTTGGAGGACGGCGGGACGGCACGGCATCGATCTTCGGTCAAGGAACGAACGTCTGTGGTCTCGCTCCATGGGGGGATGTCCAAGGCTGAGGAAGATGATAAGAAGGACAGCGCGCTTTCAGCAGAGGTAGCGCAGTCGATGTCTGCCGTTCCCAGCTACGAAAGTCTGACAACGTTCATGCCGTCCCTCCGCTTGCTCTGGCGCCGCGTTGCCGCAAGGGCAGCATTGGAGCCGTCGCTGCACCTTGTTACCGAACTCTTTGTGCAGGAGTTGCGGCGGTCCTTGGACCTGACGCCGGCGCTGGGATGGCACCAGCGAGCCTCCACAGAGCCCTCTGCTGCTTCCGCCACGGGTCTGTCTTCAGAAGGTGTCTCGGCCGAGGGTGGTATTTCATGCGCGGCAGCGATGAGGCCATCGCCGAGTGTCGTGACGGTGAAGCGTCCCTTAAGTATGGCATCCGGCCACAGCAGCGTCAGCTCCGATACCCTCAATACAGCGCCGCCAACTGCGCCAGGGGCGCCTGATAGATGTGAAGGCAAGCGGGGGAGCGAGGACGAGGCGGCAGAGGCCGCGGTGCGGTGGTTCGCTGAGGAGCTTTATCTCAGCTCGATGTACATGAAGCGAGTCTTCAAGCACATGTCCGGCTCCTGAGCTCAACGTATTGCACCGGCGTACAAGGATGCGCACAACGAGTGCACAGGTGGCGGCATCTGTCTCATACTGCAACCTTCATCATCACAAACCATGGAGCAGCACCTCTTCCTTACTGCTGACACAGTGCAACTTTTCACGGGCACTCAATTATATATATATATATATATATATATGAGGTGCTCTACAGCAGCTGCTGCAGCACAAGCGGCGTACCCGGTGGTAGTGGTGGTGGCGGTTGTGGGAGGGGGTGGCAAAAGAGAGGCTGTCCGATGTGCCCAATGTGAAGGCTTCAGTTTGACTAAACACTAGTCTCTGTGAGAGGGGGTAGCTGATGTGTGGAGGAGAAGCGACCTCATCTCTGAGGGGCCCGCATATTCGTGCGCGTTCTCAACGTGCTTACACATGCATGGGCCCATCCCAGAGCACATGCTGTTAAATACCTCACCCTCCCCGTTATTCTCCCTGAGACTGGCGGCGTACTGGCGCTGCCGCTTCCGCTTTCTCCTCCCCCCTGCTTTGTCTTTTTCGCCTCTTTCCTTTGCCAACTAGTGTCGTTCTTTCTCCATGTAAATAAATAAATAAATATTTATTTATTTATTTACTTGCTTATATTTGATCTATACACATAAGCATATGTTTGTTTTGCTGTGCCCTCTTCCTATTCTGCTCACAAACTGTCAGTTTTCTCCGTTTTGGTTGGTGGTGTATGTGGATGTGTCTGTGTCCACCCCCCCCTCCCCCCAGATTATGAGTTTTTCCCTGTTACATCTATATATACTTGTTGCTGAGGTGGGGGCTCGCTTTGCTCGTGTTTGTCATGAGGAGAAAGGGGTAGGAAGGGTGCAGGGTCGCGGACTCGTGTGCAAGGGGCTGAAAAGACACGTGCATACACGTATATATACATGTATATGTTAATTTACATATCGCACGTTCATTCTTACATGTGTGCAGAAAAGTTCGGCTATCTCTCTATTTTTAGTTTCTTGTTTTTCTTCAGCTTCCGCCTTCATAAATCCCCCTTCAGCTCCTTATATCCCCCTCCTTCCACTGGCTTACCACTTCTTTTTTGGGGGGGAGGGTGGTTCCAAGGGAAGGAGGAGGAGAGGGAGAGGGGAAAAAAATCGATCGTCTCATTTCTTGACGTTCGTCTCAACGTCAGCAACAACAACGGCAGTGTTTGCAGCGAGGGAAAACCAGTAAAGAATGCGGAGGCATGTGGAGTGTTGATCAAGAGGGCGTGTGGACGGTGGTGCTAAAAAGAGAGGGAGTGCAACACCGAATTTATTGTCACACTATCATCCTACGCACCAGTTGCAAGAAAAAGGTGTGTGCGTGTGTGTGTGTGTGCGTGTAAAGAGAGGAGCGTTTGAACGCGGGGAAGGGTGCGCTGCATTTCTGCTGCTGCTGCTTCCTTTGCCCACCTCCTTTATTTCCAGATAGTACCTCACACATTCGTTTGGTCGGATATATGTTCTAGTCCTCTGTGCAAAAGGCGCTATCAACTGTGTGGGTTTTGTTCCATCTTTCCGCAGCGTATAAAAAAAGGGAGGGTCAAAGACATTGCTGTGTGTCTGAGATGTACCGAAGGTGCGTGTATGTCAGCTGAATTCTCCCCCCTGCTACTTTTTTCCCTCTTCCTCATTATTTATCTATACGTCTGCATTGCTGCTTCTCCGTTGACAACATTGCGTGTCCTTGTGTCGCCTCTCTCATCACCTCGCTTTTCACATGGGTGTGATTCACAGGATATCGGGGCTATGGTCCAATATACGTATACATTGTAATATTGCACACGCCTTGGTTCACTTACACACACACACACACACACACACACACACACACACACACACGCACATACACCTATACCTCACTGCGAGCCTGCCAGCTCATCTTACAACACAGAAGCAGGTGCATTTGAAGCCCTGATGGAAGGAATATACAGTGTCGGTGCCTCATCACCCTCCCTTTCACTCAAACACATTCAAATTGCCCAGTCCTGGATATTCTCACCCGGCGACCGCCGACGCACTGCCGCCGTCACCGAAGCGCACACCGTCACAACACAGCTCAGTCATGCGCCTGCCCACCGGCCGTGCAGTACAGCCCTCCAGCGAGGCCACCAGTGGTAACTCGACCGACCAGTTTCCCATGCCGCATGGTTATGTACCCACTGTCATCTCTGTAGCAACCCCAAGTGCATCGCAACCTACCCTGCACCGCGGTGAGGTTGCGCATCCCTCACCCAAGCACTTGAACATGTCCCTTCAGTCCACTCCACAGAGGTCAAGCAATGCTCGAACATGTCATCCGTTTGCACCGGCAAGAGTTCTTCAACAATCTTGCGGGTATACCGAGACGCTACGCGACCGCTTCAGTGATCGACCCTCCTCGCATCCTACAAGTCGCTCTGTGAAGGAGGTCGGCTACACCACATCTCCCCATCCGAGCGTGGAGGCGGTTTTATTCGAGCCTCGTAGCACCAGCGAGCGCTGCGAGTCTAGAAACATCGCCAAATGCGGTGCAGCAGCGATGATGCTAAAGGAGGGGAAGGATAATATTTCCGCTAGGCTGTCTATCGAGGCGTATAGCACGCGCCGGGGCTACATGTCTGCCAACCCTCACAGCCCTCCAGACCCAGCGATAGCGGTCGGAGAAACTAGGTTTGCAGCCACAAACACCACTGCAGTGCAGTGCATGCAACCCAAGGGACCCACAACCTGTGCTAATGATGGGCTACGGCAGGGTGATGGCTTCCCCTTTCGTCCTCGTGCGTATGAGCAACCACAGCTAGGGTTTGATGGCGCAGTCGCCGCGGAAGCTGCACCATATCTACAAACCATAACAGCCAGTGACTCAGCTAGCGACAGGCGAGCGGGAGGAGCATCCTATGACGGCGAAGCGATGGAGGCAATGCCAACCGGTGGCATCAATCGTACCACCTGCAGTGCATCTGTCAAGTGCAAATCATCAGACAGTCATCCTTATCACTTCACTAAATGTGAATCCCTCTTGCGAGGAGTGCGTGGTGTCAACAGTGGTCTGACTTCGATGCACACTCAGTTCAACATGGAGGGGCGTCCACATGTAAGACCGCCTGCATCTCCACAGAAAGCGCTGCAACGCCGTACCGTAATGAGCAGCCAGGAGATGGCCGTCGTGGTCGCTCCACCAGCCCCATGGTACAGCACCTCTCCTCCCCCCAGCAACGAAGATCCTCTGGAAATGAGCATTCCTATCGCGATGCGGGTGCACCCTACGTCTCCCTTGCATATGCACCACACCAGCTCGGATTCGGTGTCGGCAGGAACACTGGAGGGTACAGAGCTCTTGCCAACACTCCCTCGCCTGCAGGGACGCTGCAGCCGCAGCGACGGCAATCGACCCTCCCGCACCTTAAATCGTTTTATAGCGTATCAGCCCGAATCGGAGCGGCCCGGACTCATAGATATGATAACGATCTATGCCGGCTACGAACATGTTTTATGTGACGCCTTGTGTCGAACATACAGAGACAACTACGCAATGCTAAAACTTACCTGCACCCGTGGGCCGGCAGTGCCACTTTTGAAGAACAGCCCGACTCGCGGCAACGAGTAGCGAGTCCGTGTACACTATGCACCAACTAGACCAGACGCAGCCGTCGGTGAGTGTGACGCATCACCCGAGAAGCTCTACAGCTGCCTCACTATTGCAGAAGCTGGCACACCTAGGGCCCTCACGTCACCACCCCAGTAGTTCCCGCAGGCGGCGCGAAAATACCAAAAGACGTCTGAATGATACCGATGTCTCTGCCAGTGAGTACGTTGGTCGATGAGGAGGTGGATGGGCGTGATCGCCCTGTTGATGAGTCCAGCGTCTCCTCTAGTAAGTCTATAAGATGCCTGTAAATGAAGATTTCGCGGGATGAAGGAAGCTGTTCACTTCCAACCCCTCATCTCCACCCAAGGGGGCTCGCCTCGTGTACACCACCTCTTCAGTATGGCGCCTCCAGGTCATCGGTGTCTCCCTCTCTGCAGGTGTGTGTATGCGTGATCTCTGCTCCGTTATGCTCTCTCTTTTTTTGCTGTTGTTTTGCTTCTGCCCACCCTCCTCCCCCTTTTCGTTCTTGATTGCCGGCGTGTTTTTGCATTCGCCATGGCGTCTCCCCTCCACCAATCCTCCCTCCACGTTGTCCGTCCGCGTTCCCTCCTGTGAACCTTGCCCCCCCCCCCCTCCTCCTCCCCCTCCCTGAATGCAAGGGGGAGATGGAGAAGAGATACGTCTGCTCCCTTGGATAGGCTTGTGAGCGTTTCAGTGCCACCAGTACCCACCCTGCGAAGGAGGCCAAGCCTATTGGGGGGATTCCGCGCCTCGCGCAGAGAGGGGGGAGAGGGGAGGAGATGTCAGCGCTGCCCTATCGCTGCGGGTGTCGGCGGCTATGCCTTGCGTCGCGTTGCGTCAGGGTGACCTGTGACCGTGGGCACCTCTGGGCCATCCAAATCGATGGGCGAAGTAGGAGACGGACAGGAGCGTATCCCGCGCAGCCATCGCTGGTCACCGGTGGGAGATGCCCCGCCAACCCGAGAATGCACTGCGTGGCGTCCTTCGAAGCGCGTGTGTGGGCCGGAATCGGGGTCGTTGTGTTATGACGGAGTCAATGTCACTGTAACGCGTGTCTACCACCGCTTCGCATCATGAGATGGATCGGTGGGCGCAGCAGGGACTGGGTGTCGGGGTGAAGACTCGTATGTGCCATGTAAGTACATGGACACTGGAGTGGTGGGAAATAAAATCCCCTCATGTTTTATAGCCCTTGTGTACCCACATTTCAACACCATTTTTCTATCCCTTCTCCCAAGTTTTTTTTTTTCTGCTTGCAGCTTACCTTTCATTGTAGCGTGTGTGTCACACCCTCTTCTACGGGAGACTTTCTCCCCGCAACGAGTGCACGGGAGCGACACGCAGAAGTTCCTTGACCAGTGGTACGTACCCCAGTCTTCGCCTCCACGCGTCACCGTCCCCACGTCGAAGCTGAGTGGGCTCGACTCCGCGTACAACTCTGCTTCTGCCTGACAGTTACTATCAGTTCTCGGTAGTATAGTGGTTAGTATACCCGCCTGTCACGCGGGTGACCCGGGTTCAATTCCCGGCCGGGAAGCTTTTCACTCGAAATAAGTGACACTCATCCAAACTCGGATGCTCTCAAGCCCCCCCCCGGAGAGGTGCAGAACTCTCTCCATTGCTTCTCTCTTCCCCCTTGGTTCTTGTCTGTACGTTGTGTCCCGACTAGCCAAATCTGCTCTACCGCCCCTCCCCCTCCCCCCCCCTCATGTTTCTTATCAAATACCCATGCCCTGTCCCTAAAATATATTTACGCCAAGAGAACTACACGTCTCTATATGGTTGACACACAATCACCTTCACACGCACGTGCCCCTGTTTAGTAGCAGAGCAGAATCGCTTTTACGTACTTGAACTCCGGCGTCCGCGACGGTGTGTATTTGTGGGCCAAGTAAACAGAGGAGATTAACTGACTTTTGTCTGTGCACACGTCTGTGTGTGTGTGTGTGTGTGTTGTATCAACGTTTTCTTGCTATGCGCTCTTCATTTTTCCATCTCGTTGCATACTCGTAAATCATTTCCCTAATGCTGCGTTTTGAAAGAAAGCGACTGTTGTGCGGGCGCACTGGGACATGGACTGCCGGTGCCGCAGTGCTTGCTCTGCTCTGTGTATTACACTGCTGTTGCTCCCTCGCCAGAGCAGCGGTCGACGATGAGCCACTGGTTCTCCACACAAGTCTTGTAGACCTGCTTAACACGGAGAACGGACTTTGGGCAGTGTCGTTCAGTGCACGCGATCCTACCGACCCTCGAGCTGTGTGGACAGCAATGCGCGAGGTGCATGTAGAAGTGCAGCCCTCTGAATCGGCGTCCTCACTCTTCTTCATGCCCCCGTCTTCGCTGAGCAGCACATCCCATCAAGGAAAAAATGCCAATGAGAAAAGAAACACCTACGACGCTGCAGCCGCGGAAATGACAAGTGCGACCTTTGACGGTGATGCGTTCACTCGGACGTATCGCCCGGGACCCTTTGGCCGCCTCGCAACATCCCTCCACGGACTGTCCTGTGAGGAATATAAGGTGGGTGGGCAAGGGCAGCAAAAAGCCTTGCAGGGACGGTGTTATTTTCTACGGGACGACGGCGGTGACTTCTTTGTGCGCTATGAGGTGAAGATTGCAGATGCTCAGGCTCGGAGGGGTAACGACGAGGAGGCGGGGGCCGCCCCCACACACACAGCGACGCGGCGGTACCGGCGAACCGGTACTCGGAAAGAGGGTGTCTCTTCACCACAGGCAAAGGCCAGCCGAGGTGCGCAGTTGTCTGAGTCGGGACAGCGGATTGTGCACAGCACCTCTCGAAGTGGCATGTGGAGAGAGCAAGTCCCCATGCCCGCTGGTAGCGCAGGCGCGTCAGAGGACCACGTTCGTATAGGTGACGTCGTTATGGATGAGTACACGCGAGAGATACCAGACGCGCGCCGCTCAAAACAAACGGTGCTGACGCTGGCAATGGCGATGTCTCCGAAAGACGGTGCCTCAGTGGTTGGAGACAGCGGTGCTGTAACTCATATTCGTCTGGAGTGCGCCACCGGTGTTTTTTACGATGATGCACTGAGCCGTAGCGCGCTGGCGGTGAAGGCGTCACGCACGACTGTCTTCCGTCGGTGGATGTGGCCCGTAATGTTTGTTGCGGCTATATACGCGGTGGTGGCAACGACGGCGTATGTGGTAACCTGGCGCCAATCTTTGCAGGGAAGCATGACCTCAGCCACTCCAGGTGCGACAAAGAAGCACCAGTAGAGAGTGCGGTGCACAGTCCCGCGGACTACATGTGCGGCGGATAGCCTCATCTCCACTTGGTTGTGCTCCAAAGACAGTGGCTGTGGGTGCGCTAGGGAGGGGGAGGGAGGAGGGTGGCGTTGTCAGAGACGAAAGAAAAGAGAGAGCTGGAGAAGAGATGGCGCTCTGAAAAAGTTGAGGTGGTTTTGGGAAGGGAATTAGTGGCTCCGTAAAAAGGGGGGCTCTGAGGAAGAGGGCTGAGATATGGAAACAGGGGCCGTGTGAGAGGTCCTACCGTTTATTTCTCTTCTCCCCTGCTCCATCCCCCTTACTTTCGGTTCTGGTGCATCAGGGCAAGACTATCGCTGCTTTTGCTCACTGGCGTTCTCAGTTGAGCATGTCTTCGTTGTTGTCGCCCCCTGAGAAGTGCCTACTTACACACGCCTAAAGGGGTTCTCTTAATGGATGGCCTTTGTGTCGTTGGCCACAGGGCTCACCTGCAAATGCCCACGATCTCCCCCTCCCGCACCTCTTCCGTCATCCTCCCCCCCCCTCCCCACACACAAAAAAAAAAAGTTTGAATCCGTGAAGGTGCACACAACCACCGCCGCGCCATCCTCTCAGTGCGAGTGAAACAGTTTGACCTTAAGAAGGAACGGCACTCAATAAGACGAAAGGGGGGAAAACATCTCTCCTGGGGGTGGGAGGAAGGGGGAGCGACAGAGAAAGAGGGCGAGTCTTCGCAGCGCCATGTATCGAAAAACAGTGCTCCCCCCTGTGAATGGTATTTGTCGACTATTGGCAACGCTCAAGATGACTTTCTTGCTACTTGTTTCGGTTGCTGTGGTGGTGGTGACGTACCGGGTGATCAGTGGCACACCAACACACTTTACAACTGCGACACCGTGCAGCGAGGAGGCGGGGGCGGGTTGAAGGCCACCGTGATCGCCGCTCCGTTTCTGCCAGAATCGTCCGCACGAGTACTCGCTTCGTCTTCGACCTGCTCCTCTCCCCCTCTTTCTCTCTCGCTGTGCACTCCACAGAAACACACAGAGTGTCTCCCCTCTCCTTCTCTACCCGATACGTGCGAACTCAGCTAAACATACCGTCCACCATGGCCGCCCCCGTCGACAACCTCACGAACGCCCAGATGAAGGAAGAGCTGCGCACATTGTATGCCGTCAACAACTTTGACGACTGCCTTGAGCACAGTGATCTTCAAAAGAAACTCCAGGCGACTCGTGACTCTGCCCCAATCACGCATGGCCTTCGCTACGGCCCATTGCTGGAGATCGGCAACGAGAAACCAACCGGTGTCGTTACCCTTATCCACGGCCTAGGCGATACCGCTGGCGGTTGGGAGGACGTTGGTCGACGGCTGTTGCAGCGTCTGCCGCACCTCCTCTTCCTGCTGCCCACTGCCCCGTCTCGGAGCGTTACTATCAACGGTGGAGCGAATATGCCCGCGTGGTATGACATCATGGATACGATCGGCGGAGACGTGCGCAACAGCCTGCAGGATGCTGTCGGCATTCGACAGTCGTGCGACTACGTGCGTAGCATCGCCCATCTTGCGACAAAGAAATACGGCATCCCGCCACACCGTGTGGTTTACAGCGGCTTCTCCCAAGGTGGCGCGATCTCGCTTTGTGCTGGGCTGACAGCTCACATTGCCCCCGCTGGAATTGCGTGCATGTCTGGCTACCTGGCGGCCTGCGCGGATGTTTTGCCGCGTATTGTGCAGAAGGCAGTCCCCGTCACCATGTTCCACGGTGTTTCCGATCCTATTGTACCCATCACCGCTGCGGAGGAGACGAAGAAGGTGCTAGAGGAGAAGGCTGGTGTTTCCCCGATCCAGCTATTGGAGTACGCAATGCAACACCAGGTCGTCGAGAAGGAGATCGAAGATCTCATCTCGTTCATTTCTCGTGTGTTACCCAAAACATTCTAGGAGAGGAGCTGTAGAAAAAAAAAAAATGCTCAGTTTAGAGCACGAGGCCCCCTCCGAGGGCGGATGGGGGCTGGTGCTATTCCTCATTTCTTTAGGTAAAGACCACCGTTCGTCACTGCAACCATCACAGCTTCAAGGAGGGGAGGTCTGAAGAAAAATTACCACCCGACGGACCCCCATCCCTTCATAACAGTTCTAATGCACGGGCGAACAGTAGTACACGAACATATTTCAATCAGCCTCTCGAGGAAGAAAAAAAAGGGGGGAGGTTACCTAGGTATTACGGAGGTTCATTTCTCCCGCTTCTTTCTCCGACAAATCATTTCACTACACACCGTTGTGCGCATGCCGGGTGAAGAAGGCATAGAATATATATATATATATATATATATATATCCCATGGCTATCAATTACCACCACCACCCGTTCTTTTCCCTTTGGCATACTGTGATGACCACTCTCATACGCCACTGGTGCATGCGACGGCGCTGGGGATGGTTCTTCCCCCTCCTCTCCACTCCCACCCGGCATGCGCTGCTCTTCTTTAACCGTCCAGCCGCTCCACAGAGGCCACCCTCATCAAGTCTCAGCAAGAAACTGAAGGGACATCAGCGCACCATAAAGCAACGCTCGTGGAGAGTGATGAGTGTGCAGGTGAGGGCATGTGGTTACACGCACTGATCCCCTTGCGCATTGCATCGGCTCATGAAAAATAGTGAGGAGCGTACACACACACACACATACACACACACACAAAAAAAAAAGAAGGGCATCGCGTCGTGTAGCGCTTTTCGTTTCGTGCAATGCGCCCCACGTTACTCCGATATGCGGCAGAGGCCTTCAGCTTCACCTCGCTGCTTCTTGAAGGCAGTAGTGGTGGCGGCTATCGCTTCTTCGAGGACATGTATCCCAAGCATGACCCGGCCCCTCGATACAAGTACTACGAGGATCAGATACAGAGTCCCACGGTGAAGTCACTGGAGCCGAAAAAGCAATTGACAGAGACGGAGAAGCTGCATCATCTCCACGACTGGAAGAAGGATAAGGAGGGATTCACGCCACCACCGGAGTTCGGCTGGCCAGAGGAGTGGGGTCCGGAGCCGGGAGAGGAGGGACACAGCACGTGGTACAAGAAAAACCGTATGTACATGTCATACGAAGAGAAGTCGCGCTACGACCTACGCGCCGGTGTGCCGGTTGAGAAAAACTCAATGCGCCACCAGGAGATGCCGTACCAGAAGCGGATGAAGGCATCCTACGTGAATTTAGAGGAGAAGAATCCGCAGTACTTCGACACGCGCCAGCGCAAGTACTGGGCTGAGTACTCATACGAAGACCAGCGCGACACGATGGCCAAGGCACGAGACGACTACATCAATGAGTGGCTTCAGGAACCAGGGGTGACAAAGGAGAATGTAGCCAAAAAAATCGGCGACTACAACGGGACAGCAAAAAACCAACATGTGAAGTCTGTGCAACGCCGTCCTGAGTGGGAGCTGGCCCCGCGGCCTGAGTACGATGACAATTGAAACAACAACAACAAAAAGGTGGGGCAGAAGAGGCGAGAAGGAAAAAAAAACAAGGGAAGGGAGGGGGAAATAAGCGAGGCGGTGCACACTCATGCATCCTTCCTTTGTTTACGCCCCTCTTAATTACTTGTGATCCTCAGCGACTGCTCTTCACGTGACGGATGCCTCTTTTGTTAATGGTAACAAAGGCTACTGTATGAAGACAGGCGAACAGTCAGGTGTGGGGATACTGCTCTAGTTCAGGGGGTATTCTCTTCTCTTTTTTTTTTCTTACTAGTCGTTTTTTTTTTTTTTTTTTGGGGGGGGGGGTCACAGGAGGCCAATGAGAAGGACTCTGCTGCTTTACTTGATACTTGGCGCGCGCATGTCATGTCGTTCTCTCCACACTCTCGTGTATATAAATATATATTTATATATATTCATATTTATACTGATGATGCATGAGAGAGGCATGGAATATCAAGCACTCGATCGCTTCGATCTAAGTCCCTCGGATTCAATAGCACTCATATATATGCTAATATTTACCCTCGTCAGCCCCTTCCCCCCTCGTGAACCTCTTGTGTTTCTTGAAAAATTGTCATCATCTCTATTCACAAACTACACGTACTATTTTATTAACTGGATACTGTTCCTAGAGGGGGCATCTTCGAGGTGCAGGGATCATCCTACGAACGCGCCGTCGCAGGTTTTTACACTGATTGCGCTCACAAGTCTCCCTGCGCTGCCTGCATACCGCATTTGCGGCGGTGAAGCAAGCAACCTTATGGGCATGAATGGATGAGACGGAGCGAAGAAAGAAGGCGGGGGGGGAGCTAGGTCATGTCTCTGGGTGGAGTAGACCGTCCACAGCGCTCTCATCGCCAATGCGAAAGCATGGGATCGTCACTCATTCTTTTGCGTCACTTCGTCATGTATTTAGTGTCTTGAAGTACACCTTACACACACTACCCTCCCCTCATCCTCCTCCCTACACGCACAGACAATTCTACCCCGACATCATCCACGGAACGACCCATAAGTGGCGGCCTCATCATCATCATCATAGTAGAGGTCCCCCCACCCCTGAACGACAACGGGGGTAATAAATAAATTATATATATATATATATATAGAGAGAGAGAGAGAGAGAGAGAGGTGAGGAGGAAGTAGTACTGCTGCTGTACCTGCACGGTGTAGCAAAGAATCCGATGCTTCGCTTCAGCCTTAGAAGCCGACTCGTATCGATGTCGGTGGCCACAACCTTGAGCCCAGCGACTAGTACGACGTTCTGCGGTATCTCCTCGGCTGGTAGCGCCTCTTCACCGTCAGCGGGCACTGCAAGAGTATTTTCTCCATCCCGCGCATCCACTGCAGCGCCGGCCAGCAACATTCACAAGTTTAGCGACGACAAAGCAGAGGCCTCAGCGTATGTGGGCAGCGCAGACAACGTTCCCGCGTACTCAGCAGTTGCGCACATGAGCTATCTGTTGCTGCACAGTCGCAGGCTTTGGTTTCCTTTAGTATTGCTCGCCGGCTACTATGCACTATCGCCCTTTCTCCTCCCAGTGCAAGCGGGCCTATACGCGACAGCCAGTGTTGTGGCTCAGCGACTCAGCGTTCACGGCCGCAGCAACAAGGTTCACAAGGATATGACTGGATACACATGCGTCGTTACAGGAGGCACGAGTGGCATCGGTCTCTACACAACGATGCAGCTGCTCGACATGGGCGCTCACGTTATCATCGCGGCGCCGCCAGGAAAAGAAAAGGAGACAACAGCTTTTTTGAAGAAAAATTGCCGCACCGATCCCCAGTCTACAACGACAGTCAACTCCTCATCGGCCCCCACCCCCGGGGCACCTGCCCGTGCGCCTCTTGAGAAGCGCATTACCTTCATCGGCATGGACTACATGGACCAACTGGAAGTGGTGGCTGCAGCCGCGCGTATCAAGGCCCTCGTGCACGACCGCATCGACCTCGTAGTGAATTGTGCGGGTGTATGGAAGGTGGATCCGACAGTGACAAAGCAGCGGTTCGAGGAGCATATCGGCGTCAACTTTCTGGGGCCGTTCCACTTCACCGAGGCTCTGTTGCCGTCCCTGCGCAAGTCGCCGCACAAATGCGGACGCATCGTGTATGTTACGTGCGCCTCACACAACGGAGTCTCAAGGGGAAACGTGGTACGTGAACGGATGACGCTGCTCCCAGGTCCGAACGAGCAGCAGATCACGGCGCGGTGTTACAGCGCCTCAAAACTTGGCAATATTTATCATGCTCAGTCCCTTGCAAGCCGCCGCTACGAGGGCATCCCGCGAGGGAGCCAGAGCGACTTAACTCCTGTGGATGTGTGCTGTGCTGACCCTGGGTTCTGCTTCACCCCGCTGCAGGAGGAGAACGTGAAGCCTTTCCTCGGCAACAACGTCGTGGCCCGCACCATTCGCTCTATATGGATAAAGGACGCCTACGAAGGAAGCCAAACCGTTGTGAACTGTTGTGTGCGCGACACAATCGAGAACGGTGGCTACTATGCTGAGTGCGCGCTGATGCCGAGCGGGCTGAGCAGGCGTGCGCAGGACCCTCGGAGCCGCGACGACGTGGTGAAATGGGCGATGGCCAAAACAATCGCCAAGTACTACACTGTGCGACCGGAGTAGGAGAGCACCCTGTCGATTGGTAAGCCTGTTATCCTCCCCTTCCCCACGATGAGTCCCCGTCAGGGTGTGTGGTTGTTGTCTGCGATGCTGATGGGCAGAATGATGGGGCGGATGAAAAAAAAAAAGGAGGGGGAAGGGAGTTGTCTTCACCGGCACGCAAATATATATATATATCATTATATATATCATGCGCGGCGAGAAAATTGCACATTAACAGAGAATTTGTAGTAATCGAGATTGGCATTCCCAGAGGTGGAGGGAATCGGTGAAGGCAGACGGCGCAGTTCTATTCTGCCCCTTTTCGCCTAGCTTCTCATCAGCTAGAAATGTACCTGCTGTGTTGGCTGTGGGTATATCGGAATTGAGGGATTGTAACGTTTGTATATACTGCATTGCACAACCTCCATCTCCCTCCTCTACCCCAAGCCTCGCATAAACGGTGTGTGTGTGTGTGTGTGTGTGTGTGCATGCTTGTACACTCCCCCTCCCCTCCTCTCTCTTTTTCTCCTGCATCTTCCTCATCTCACAACGGAGAGTCAATCTCACGCGTTCGCTCAGTTTGGGAGAGAGAAAAAAAAACATAGAAAAGACGTTGAAGGTGGCTGAGAAGTGGAGCACGAAATGCATCAACACACCACCGGCGCATCTGTGGCCCGAACGGCCGCTGCATCACGGGTGGGGTCCAGGCGCTACCAGCTCGGTGGCACCCTGCTTCGTCTCCATCGCAGTTACGATAAACGCTTCCACACTACTACGACCCTTGGCTATTGTCACGGACCAGCTCAGGGCTGCGCATTGGGCCTAGTATGCCGTTGGATGAGCACGGACCCGCGTGGAGTGGCACCTCCAACTGCGGCTTCGTATCCTTCCTCGTCTCCAGTGCCATGCGCGGCCTCGACAGCATCATCAGACAGCGTCGTAGCGATGCCTACCTTGAGCGGCTCTGGTGCAGTAGCGCAACAAGCCAAGCTGCGCACTGCGCGTCTGTCCCCCCGATCGATATCGCACGTAAAGCAGAAGCCAGTCTTTCCAGGCATGTTGCGTCACGTCTCAATGTTCGAGGGGGAGCACGTCTACAACTACGGCCGCCATACTTTTACCATCATGCGAGATAGCATAGCAATGGGTATTGTACCCGCAGGCTGCATCCTCGGCTACCTTGTCACCCACATGCCCTCTTGGCCGGTGATACCGTTTGAGGTGCAGTGTGTTTTCATGGTCAGTTTATTGGTGCTGTCGCGCTTCACGGCAGCTGGTAGACGCAACCGATGCGCAAAGGACCTAACAGGTCGACACGTTCTCCTCACCGGCGGTACTAGTGGTATCGGCAAGGCTACCGCGGCGCAGCTGGCAGCGATGGGGGCGGACATCACAATTCTGGCGAAGGACTCCGCACAGGCCAAATCTGCGTTGGCGTATGTGATCAGTCACGCCAAGGACACGGCAACCCAGAAAATTCGATTCGAGACCTTAAACCTAGACGACTTTATCGCGGTGCGTGAGTACTGCAAGCGAGCACGGAAGAATCATCGGCCCATTGATATACTGGTAAACGCAGCGGGGGTGCTGCAGGAGAAACAGGTGACCACCCGCTTTGGAGATGACGCGCAACTTGCCATCAACTTTCTTGGCCCTTATTTACTCACCGAGGGTCTTCTTCCACTCGTGGAAGAGGCACACGGTCGCATTGTCTACGTCTCCTGCGCCGCGCATGTGGCCGTGCGAGGAAACGTTGTGTCGACTTATCTTAGTGGGCGTGGGGTGTGGTCACCGCGAGTGGCCAACCAGTTCGACGGTTTGGAGCAGTACGGATTCACGAAGCTCGGCAACATATTTCATGCCCAGCAGCTTGCCCTCCGCTCCTACCCCCAGCCGCAAAAAAATAGTGTTTCATGGAGGCTGACACGTCCGCAGCCACTCAGGGAGACTGCTGGCGGAAGCAACAAGCCCATTTCATGCACATCTGGATACGCTGCGGCGGCTACTGGTTCCACCGAGACCGTCAACGTGGAGCCTCAATTCACGTGCTGTGCTTGCTCACCTGGAGGTGTAGTCACAAACCTGTACCGCAATATTCCGCTCGCGGCCACCTTCACGTGGTTCTACTACCTCTACATTCTTATCATGCGCACGGCATGGGAAGGTAGTCAAACCGTTGTGAACTGTTGCGTACGGGACGACTTTAAAAACGGTGGTTACTACATGAACACGCGCTATCAGCCAGGCGGACTGTCCAAGGCTGCCTGTGACGTGACGGAGCGCGAACAGGTGATGAACTGGACGTACAATAAAATGAAGCCATACATGAACTGGAGGTAAGAAGTGTACAGCTCCTATGTACTGTGTGTGTGCCATGTAGGACACGTTAGGGAGGAAAGACAACGTGGTGGCAGGTGAGACTGACAGTGTGTTTAGTGACCACTATCTCGCTTTAAAAAGAACGTTCCACATCAAACCACCTCCCCCCAAAAAAAAACACACAGCAGCAGCAGCTAGAGCAAGGGGCAAGGGTAAGGGTAAGGGCAAAGAGAAGGAGGAAGTGCATCGTGTAGATCGATGAGTCAGTGCAAGGAAACGGGAAAGGGGCAGGGGTGTTCTGATTTGTGTACATACGAGCTGCGGCGCGCAGCTGTTTCTCTATGCTGCCCCTTGCATGTTTTTTTTTGTGCATTTCACCGTGTGTATGTGTGCTGGGCAAAGGGGGGGGGTCGGGGTACACTTCTCTAACCTGCTCTGGGGAATATAAGCACACACACACGCGGGGGTGGTCTCAGCACATGCTGCAATCATCTCTTACAGCTGTGCACCAGTTTTATCCCCCTTCACCCTCCTCCTCCTCCTCCTCCTCCTCCTCCTCTCATATATATATATATATATATATATATATATTGGTTCTGTTTAGTTTGTGGTTCCCTTACTCACCAGTGAACGCGTTTCTTTTTTTTGCCATTGACTCATCTACCCACCAATACTACCCTTATCCTCCCCCCCACACACACAGTAATTACGTTATATCCACAACAGCGCACAAAATGGGACTCACCCCAGATCAGACTCAACGCGTAAAGACTGCCTTCCTCAGCTACGCGCAAGGGCAGCCCAAGGTGAGCGAGGCCATGATAGACCAGTTGGTCTGTGGCGCTATCCCTGGGTTGTCGTGGGAGCAGCTGCAGGCTAAGAAATCTGTTCGCAAGGCGGCCGCCGACGGCTACAACCTTGGTGACTTCTTTGCCATCATCAATTCAGATCCGGCGTACATTGCTTTTATCGAGCAGCACTTTCCGCCGGCGCCGCCTGAAGAGAAGGAGCCAGAGGTGGACGCGCTGGCGCTGAAGACCGCCAAGGGTTTTTAATTGCACCCGACACCACCGAGAGGGAAGGGCATCAAACGTGTCTGTGATGAACAGAAAAAAAAAATACTCCTGCGCGTCCTTGAGGTGGCTCCTTTTTTTTTTCTCGTTATATGCGGTCCATCATTTTTGATGGCACTTACGTTATGCTCTCTACCCGTGCGCTTGGTGACGCCTGTTGGCGTGCTTTGCAGGTATGCCTGTAAAGCTGTACAAAGGGGGATGAAGTAAGAGTCGTCACCACATTTATGAAGCAGCCCTTCCTCTTCCCCTTGCTCTATTGTATCAAACTTGTGGGTGTCTCAGCACTGGAATATATCACATAAACTCCCAGACTGTGTCTCTCTCTCACATCTGTGTGTGCATTTGTGTTTTTTTTTTTTTGTGGTGATGTAGTTTTTTTTTTTCTGTGAAAGATGTTTCGTTTTTTATTATTTGCTTTTGTTTCTCTTCTTGAACACACCTGCTCTTTTTTTCTGTGCGCATGCGAGAGCTTGTGCGCAGCGTCGTCGCGAACAGGTCCGAGTGTAAACCCTCTAAGAAGAGTGCACAAACACTCGTCGACGGTCTCCCTCACCCCACCCCACACCCTTAAGTCGCTTGCGAAAGTAAAAAAAAAGAATGCAGCTGCCATTCCCCCCTTTTTTTTCTTGCTTCCACACAAACCCATCGACTATAGAAGCAAGAGTGTGTGTATGTGGATTTATGTGTGTGTGTGTGTGTGTGTGTGCTCATGTGTGACCGGTGTGGGAGGTTAAACGGGAAGGGAGGGGGGGGTACATGCAAGCGAACGCCCTTACATAGTCATCTCCCTCTGTCCTCCCCTCAAACCCTCCCCACCCGTCGTCCAAGCTTTGGCAGATGTGAGGGATGAGTAGGTGAGTGCTGCGTGTATATCTTAATCATCGTTGGTGCAAGGCGCGGTACACTTTTTGGCCCTCTTAGTTGTCGGTTGTCATTGTGGCCACCTGTCATATGTAGTGTGCTTCACCGGGTGCGCACGTACTGATTCTCCTCGAGGACTACTCTCTGTTGAGCCCCTCCCCCCCTCCCCTCCTAACCCTCGAATCCTCCTAACCCTCCCCTCCCTCCCTCCCCCCCCACACACACATACATACATATGCACATTCCCTTTCGCCTCACCTGAGATCTGACGGCTCATCGGCAGAAGAAGAAGTAAAAAAACTATCACTCAATTAGTAGTTGTGCCTTTCTAAACCCTAACGATGGACAGCGATTTGTCGGCTGAGATCGCCCGCATCGAGGCAGAGTTGGCGCAAGATGCGGAGCTGCGCCAGCAACAACAAATGCAGCAACAGGTACCGCAACTACACCAGCAGCAGCAGCAGCAGCCCATGGCCCCCCTGATGAGCTTTGGTCAGACAGCCCCCATCCAGCAGCACCAGCAGCAGCCGCAGCACCCGCCCTTTCCCCAACAGTCCCAACCACCGCAGCCGGCACCGCAGCCCAACCCATTCAACGTCAACGCCAATCCCTTCGCCCCGACCCCTCCACAGCACGACTACTTGCACCAGCAGCAGCAGCAGCCCATGGGCGGCACTGGACAACCCGCCGCACCAACTTCAGCAGCAGCAGCCGCAGCGACGGCGACGACGCACTGCTTTTCCAAGGACACAGACAGTCGTTCGATCTTCATCGGCAACCTGCCAAGGGGCACCGACGGAACCGCCACCACGACGCCGGAGGAGCTCGCTTATTTCTTCTCTGATTGTGGAAGTATTTTGAACTGCACCGTTCTGAAGGATCGTGCGACGGGGGAGCTGAAGGGCACTGCCTACATTGAGTTCTCCGACTACACGGCGATGGGTAAGGCCATTGACACCAAGAACAATGCCAACTTCAAAGGCAGCACGATAATCGTATGTGAGTACCTCCCAAACCCCCTTTGCTTCATTGATTTCCTTTCTTCGAATCATTTCCCATTCGTCGTCTGAGCTTATGCAATCGCTTCAGACCAGATGAATTGGGGGAGTGGCTGATGAGTGAGTGGTTGGGGTGTGGAAGTTCACTTGGACAGCGATGCTGCTCTGTATCTTAATTGCGCTAGCGCACGTGCGCTCGCTATGTTGTCACGGAGAACATCAACGCTGCCCTTGCATACTTCTTCGCTCCATCCGACCCCCTTGCATTGCCCTCCCCCTCCTCCCCCCCCCCTCTCCTCTCCCTCCCCCCTTAAGATTTAAATAAGTAGCTTGCTTTGGTGTGTGGGCGTTTCTCGGAGGGACCTGTGTGTGAAGTTGTACGGGTAAGGTGCCGGAGGTTCTCCATATGCGCTTAGGAGAGGTGCGAGGGGCCCGAGACTACTTGTCTCCTCCCTCCCTCCCCCCCTTTTCCTTCTGCAGAGGAATATGTGTGTGTGTGGTGGGGGGGGGAGGTCACGACCTATGACGGCAGACAAACAGACAGAGGAGCAGAATAAACAAGCAACAGATGCATGCACTAGCGAGACGAGTGAATACACAGAGGAGGGGGGCAAGGAATGCAGCTGTGCCCCCCCCCTCCCCCCACCCACTCCATCGGTATTTAAATAGCAACAAAAACCGCAGCATTCATAGCAACAGCAACAATATTTCCCCCCTCAAAGGAAAAAAAAAATATATTTGAAGAAAAAAAATGGGGAATCCTCTGGCCAAAAGAGTGCCTAGTTAAATATTTTCACATCCTCACTCCACAACATACACCGAGAGGTACACGCAGAGGGAAAAAAAAAAGACAGAGAGAGGTACGCTCAAAGATCGAGAAGAAAATGGGGGAAAAAAAATCAAGCGCACACCAGACTCTCCTTTGTCCTCACCCCTCCCATCGCATACGCACACGTATCTTCACGTGCATTTATATGCATGTGTGCGTGTGCATCCGTGGGTGGGTACGGGCAACTGGACGTCTGCACACCACAAAAGCAAATTGAAAAAAAAAGTCGCAACTAATAGACACACACAAGAACACACATCAATACAACATGAAAAAAAAATAATATATATATATAGACAAACAAATGGAGATGCTTAACATTCGAATGCACCCTAATTACTTATCTGTATTTTGCGTGTGCTCGAATGTCTGTGCATTCTCCACTCCCCACATCTTACCTCACCTTTACCTCTGATCTCTAATCTCTCGTGGCTCTCGTTGTTAATGCGTCGTCGCTTCTGCTGTCTGTTTGTTTTTTGTCACTCGTATGGTCTACCTCCCTCTTGCTTTCTCGTCATTCTTTATGAGGTTTCCTCCTTGTCCGCTCCAGTCTCCTTCCTTCCCACCCTCCCTCCCCACGCTCCTGCAGCTGCTATTTCTTTTAACTGGTGCAACCGTGTCCTTTATACCTCCCCCCCCCTCCAACTCTTTTTTTTCCACCGCTCTCCCTCGATCTCCTCAATACTTTTTCTCTCGCCTTTCTCCTCTCTCCTTTCTCTACTCCCGCTCACCTGCAGGTGACTCACAAGCGGTCCAACTTCAAACCAAGCCGCGGTGGCCGCGGTGCTGGCCGTGGTCGTGGTCGTGGCGGCGCCGAGCCGCTCCAGGCTCTGGCTGCTTTCATGACCATGCTTGGTGCCGCCAGCGGCTACCGTGGCCGTGGTGGTCGTGGCAACGGTCCCCGCGGTGGCGGTGGCCCTCGTGGTGGTGGCGGACGTGGGGGAAGCCTGAGCGGTGCTGGTGGTGGTGCGTCGAAGCCACCAAGTGGCAACGTCTCGGGAGGCTTCCAGCCATACCAGTGAGTCACCGCCCAGAGCGACCACCAACTAAAACACACTCGTGCACACACGCACTCACATGAGAAGCGAAGTGTTATGGGGGGGCATACATAATGAGAGAAGATACCTATGCCGACCAACGAGAAGACAACCTTTTCTCTACAAGCGAAGGGTGCCGGGAGATGGTGTAATAATGTGGACAGTGAGAGCAAGTCTGCGACCCGGTGCTTTCTCATGTGCGTGTGTGTGTTCGGGTGCGTATTGAGGGGTCCATATCTAAACAGGAGGCGCAAGTGAAGAATGATGTCGTCATCCAAGAGGGAAGCAGAGGCAGTGAAGCATGTGTTTCCCTCTCAAGACGCATCTGTCCTCACCAACCCTCTTATGAGTATTCCTCTCTGGCTTATCCTATGCTTGGGAAGGAGCCCCTCGCACATCCACGGAAACGCATTCGCGTACACAGAAAACAGCATCAACTTGACGTAAACACCAACGTCGTCCAGTGGAGCTCTTTTTTTTTTCTCTCCATTTCCCCTACTCCTGCGCCACACTTTTCGTAAGACGGTATCGTTCTCATCTCAACCCCCCTCCAAAAAAAGAAAAACACAAGCAGCACACAGCCGGGCTTTCACACACAGTACATGCATGTGCATCCTTCTCTATGATGCCCCTCATGCTCTCTCTGAATCTGATCTTCTCTTTTTTATATACATTTCACTAGAATGATATATATATATATATATATATATTCAAGACACGCGCGTGCCCCTGTTGAGCTGTTCATCTACCTGTATGTGTGCGCGTGGACTAACTCCCCTCCCCAATAATCGCCATGATGCGTCTATGTGTGTTGTGTGTTTGAAAATATTTCAGTGAATACTAATGGAAAGGGAAAAAAAAGTGATACAAAAAAAGGAATCATCTGCTCCCCCCCCCTCCTCTGTTCGTGCTCGAGTGATGCGTAGGGACCCTATGCCCCGGCGAAAAGGGTAGGAAAGCGGCGACGGTGACGGCGATGCCAGGGGAGTGTGGGAAGGTATGGGGCGGTAAGAGGCCACGCAAGCATCGCCGACACCGGTGATACAGCTGGACACCCCTGTGCTCTCTCCTTTTCCCAGTAGATCTTTTTTTTTTCCGTGTGTCACGCTCACACCCTCCCACTCTTTCCACCACCAGGGGATATGTTCACGCTTTTTTTTTTTTTCTTTGCTGAGGTAAGGTATTTCATGGAATGTCATTGGGTCTCCCCCCGCCCCCACTCAGCTCCCAGCCCGCAACTCCAATGTATGAACCTCCGACCCTCTCCCCTCTTTCTGTGTTCCTGATTCCTCACTTTCGAAGACGCTCATTTGTATTTTGACTTGGCCAGTAGACGCCTTTTGTTTTTGTTTTTGTTTTCGCTGTTGTTGAAGCAACATCGTCGATTCTTTCGTAGGCATAGTGCTTGCGCCCACGATCAGTCGCACGGACATATCTACAACTTCAGCTGTCGTGAGCCTCTACTATTTTCTCGCATCCCCCCTCTCTCCCTCCCTCCCCCTCTCACGTAATGTCCTCCGTGAGCACAGAGGGCAAGTTGGAGTGGTTCCTGGGTGTAGAGTACGCCCTGCGTACGCTTGGCGCGTACCTCCGACTCGGATTTTCCCTTGGGATGGTGCAGGCTCGACACGCCTGCGTGCCGTACAAACTCGCTTTATACGAGGTGATCTGTTGGTGGCGGCGCTACATTGTCCACGCACCCGAAGACACATATGTCCTTTGTGAACAAGAAAGTGTAGCCGAAAAAGCGATATCAGGGTGTAGCGGACACACCCCTAACAAAGTTGCGCTGTCATGCGCGCAAGCGAATGGCATCGCTACCCCTGAGATTTTCCTGGCGAAGTTGCTGGCAAAATTTGATTCGTTAGCTGCCATCACCCACAGTGAGGCAGTCGACGTACGGCTGCTCAATCGACTCATGCGCCAGGACATTCTATTTCGCGAGCAGCGTAACGCGCAGGCAGCGGCCGGTGTAGCGATGCCAAGTAGTGCCACTGGGTTGAGCGACGAGAATATCGTCTTCCATCTTGCCGAAATGGATGTAAAGTATGCGTCGGCGTTGGCAGCTGGGCACCCGGTGTCCGTTACGTACCGCGACTTTATTGTTCTCGTAACGCTGCTTAGCGAGGCCATCGCATGGGATCTCCTCTGGATTCATGCAGAGAAGGAGCGTTTGAGGGCACACCAGAACTCGAAAATAGTCGACGCTGCAGTGCCGGTCCTGCTGCCGTCTCAGCCTGCCACTACAGCCGATTGCATAGCGCTCATGCTACCGAATTCGGTGGAGTACAACGCGGTGTGGCTCGCGACTGCACGAGCCAGTCCGCTCCTTTCTTTCCTCAACATTCTTTATGGTGACTGCTGCAGCAGCGCTGCTCCACACGCAGAACGAGCTATCTACCGCTCGTGCCGAACTGCGCTGCTGAACACGAACCTGGCTAGCAATGCCATGCTATACCACGCAATTGAGTGTTCGGGGAGCGTTATGATTGTGATAGACGCTGCGTACGTGCCTCTTCTTTTTTGCGACCTAAAACACGACGATGCTGCCGACGACCCGAATGGAACGCCAAGGCTCACGCTGAACGTGCCACCCTCCGTGAGACGTGTTTACCTTTGGCGCAGCTCCAACGCTACAGGGAAGCCTATCCCGTCAAACATGACCGCTGAAATGAAGGAGTTGCTGCGAGCCTTCAACGCAGAAGCCTACGGTGATGCCGCGTCAGTGAAGGAGACAGACGCAGCGCTCGGCGACGATGTTCCAACCCCACCACCCACTCCATCGCTCGATCTCTACGATATAGTGAAGCCCTTTGTTATGCGTGCACAGGCCGTCCCGGCATTCACAGTAGACGAGGTGCGCTATACTTATCTCATCAGCAGTTCGCGCGCTCGCTTCCTCATGCATGCCATGCTCTCCCGCCCACCGCCGTCGTGGGGGTCCTTGCTGGCGCTGAAGGGGCTCTACCTCACCAAGAAAAGCCCTGTGATTCCGGACGCCGCCGCCGCCAGCTTTATGAAGAGTCGGCAGCAACTGCAGCGATATCAAGAGAAAATGGCCTCTACACTCGCCCAAGTCCTCCGTCGGTTCCACCACGCACAGCCGATCCTCTACATCTACACCTCCGGCACGACTGGTCTGCCCAAGGCCGCACGGTTCAGCCACCTGCGCTTTTTCGCGACGGGATTTCTGTCTCGACTACTTTCCTTCCGTGATAAGATTGCTGAGACAGTGGTACAGCAGATGGACGAGGTAGAATACGTCTCCGCGCACCCAGCGGCAGCGGCAGTGTTAGCATCCAAGGTGTCGCAACACCAGGATTGCTACCCCCCCTCAGCCTCTACACCCCACCTCCCTACGCCCGGAGAGCTCGATGTGACAAAGCGGAACATCGACGAAGCCGGGGAAACCAGTGTCCCGCGTACTAACCACTGTCGCTCGGTGGCACCTGCTATATTTGGTATTGACTCTGTGAACAGCACGCGCCGCAAGCGCAACCGTATCGAGGCAGCTTTGTTTGCCATCATGAATGCCTGGTTGTGGTGCCTTCAGTTCTTCGCGACAGCCCTCGGGCTGAAGTACGTTTTTGTGACTGCGGTTGAGCAGCGGCGGTACACGTCGGCCCAACTCGTCGCGATTGAGAGTGAACGCTCCCTCATTACCGTGTACAACTGCCTACCCATGTACCACACTGTTGGCAGCGTGTTCTGCCTTGGGCATCTCTTTCACGCACTTGAAGAACAGCAAGACGCCTGGGCGGCAATGCGTCGCTGTGCCCCACGGCGCATGCGGCTCGCCGCCAGGGTGCCCACCGCTCGCATGGTTCTCCGCTCCAAGTTCAGTGCCTCGCAGTTTCGCAATGACCTCCAGCGCTATCACGTCACTGTTGTTCAGTACATTGGTGAGGTCTTGCGGTACGCCGTGCTGTACGAGCGCAACCATCCCCGCATACAGGCCACGCCTCACAACGCTGCAACAAAAGTCGGTGTGGCGTCAGTGACGACGGAGTGCGATTCTTTGGCGGCTCAGAACCGCATCACCTGGCGCGTTCCTTATGCTTTTGGCAATGGGCTTCGCCAAGACATTTGGGTGGAGTGCATGCGCCGCTTAAACATTGCGCACCCACTGGAATTCTACAGCTCTACCGAGGGGAATATTTTTCTTTTCAATCTGTACGGCATGCCAGGCATCGTTGGGCACATTCCACGATTTCCTTTCCCGTTCGAGTGGCTCAGTCTGCAATATATCCCCTTTTTCCCATTTCGTGTACTTCAGTTTGATGAGGAATCACAGGAGGTGTATCGAGACCCAAAGACGGGCTACTGTGCGCACTGCGCCGTGGGTGATGTAGGCGAGGTAGTGGGGGAGGTGGTTCACGGCTTCGACATCTTCGCACTTCGCCGATTCGATGGGTATCACAAGTCTAACAGTGTGGCGGTTGACGGCGGTGGGACCCCCACCGTCGACAACACGGCGGCTCGATCGATCGTGAGGGCCGATGGCGAGGAAGACTGGCAGGCACGGAAGAAAAAAGAAATCCGTCACGTGTTTTGGCCCTACTCAAACGACTGTTATTTTCTTTCCGGTGACCTCGTTCGAATGGATCGGTTGGGTTTCTGCACATTTGTCGACCGCATCGGTGACACCTTCCGCTGGAAGGGCGAGAACGTTAGCACGATGGAGGTGTCCAATGCTCTGCAATCGATCAGCACAACGAGCGTCCGGGTGCAGGAGGCAGTGGTGTACGGTGTGCAGCTACCAGGTCGTGAGGGGCGGGCTGGCATGGCGATGCTGACGTTGCACCTCCGATCCCCTAGCAGCTCCCTCCGGGGGCCGCAGTCCCTCACCCTCTCCGAGGAGCGTCAATTCCTCCAGGATGACTTGTATGGTTTTTTTACGGGAGAAGTTCGATACAACGGTGATGGAACAACTAACCAGGCTATTCTACCGGCCTACGCAATTCCTCTATTCCTGCGAATACGTGATATAGAAACAGATGAAGACGATGAAGACAATCACACTGCCCGCCCCCTAGGTACACAGCCTACTAACGCCCCTCTATTCGACGATGAGGCACGGACGACCACCTTCAAGCACAAGAAAGGCGTGCTAGCCCGGCAGGGGTACGAGTTTGACGGAAGCTCGACAACTAGTGCGCAAGTTCCGACGGGGGCGTGGGGTGGTGGCGGCGGTGCGACACACGCACAGGAGACCTCAACGCCGTATGTGCGCATCTACGTGTTGGTATCAAATCTTTCGGTCCTAAAAGAGTTGCGCGTGCCGTCGACGAGCGACAGCGGTGCCATCCGTTCAGCCGGCTACATCCCACTTACCGTTGAGAATCGCGCTCTTCTCGGTGCGAGTATGGACAAGTGTGGCTGGTAGAGGCCAACAAATGCCTTTTTTTTTACCCCTCCTTGTTATATAGACGACTGCGGCGGTGAGGTGTCATGGTGGGTGGGGGTGGGTTTATCTACCCGCGCCCCCCCCCTCCCTTTGTGTGCTCATTTCTACCCTTTGACTCACTCGAGATCTGGTGGTCCTGGCATATGGAGGCAAGGGAGGGACGCACCTGAGTCTAGAGCCTTGTGGGTGACGGTGCTCACTCTTTAAGGGAGAGTCAAGTAGTCCCAGTGCTCAGCTACTCCTGCTGCTTGTAGAGTTCATTGCCTGCAACGAGGGTCGAGCAACTGACCGTTGTTGATGTCACCCCTCTATGGATGGGGGTTGCATGGAGCGGTCTCGGGAACAACTCGTGTTTTGGAGAACAGCCCCAGGTAACTCAAGTGATACCTACCCTTTTTTGAGCATCACTACTTTGGGACTTATTAGGTCTGGTGGCCACTGCGCACTGGCGAGTAGGTTTGAGCCACTCTCAGAGAGGCACCGCTTAGCGACGCGCATGACAGTGGTGTTCACGCCGATGCGATCGACAAAGCGAGTAAGGGTCTGAGCTTGGGTGGCTGAACTGCAAATCACAGGAACTCACTTGAGGTGGTGATGCAGGGAACCGGGTGGTTCTAACGACAGACCGTGTGCGTGAGGTTGACTTGTTACAGCGGATGATGATGGTAGGCAATATGGGCTTTTGGTCGAAAAAAAAACAAAAAAATAACAAAAAAAATATATATATACTTTTATTTTTCGGCCTATTCCTCTCCCACGGCTGTGAGCAATGGTGATGTGATCGTCGCTCTCGCATTTTATGTTTTCATACTTACACACACACACACACACACACAGTCATGCGCAAATGGATGCCCCCTTCTCCCCCCTTGTCATTTTCCTTCACCGTCGTGTGTGCCAAGTCGACATCTCATTGTTCCCTTCATTCTCCCATCACTTTTTTTTCCATATTTCATAGTTGCACTTGTCCCCTTCACATTTGCTCACCCCTTCCCCACTCACTCCCTCTCCATCCCCTCATATAGCAACAGAAAAAGAATCCACACCACCGCTACACAACAAACCCACACACAATCAAGATGCACACACCACTCACCATCGAAGATAACGGCAAGTCCATCGACTTGAAAGTGGGCAGCACGATCGAAATTCATTTGACCGGCAACCCCACCACCGGTTACGCATGGTCGCGCGTCGGCTTCGTGGGCAAGGAGTCATCCAGCGATGATCATATGGACGTGAAAATCAAGTACTCGCAGGCACTCGCATCCGCTGGTATGGTGGGGGTTGGTGGCACCTATCACGTGTCTGTTACCCCAAAGCACTCGGGCCAACACAAGGTGGAGCTGATCTACTGCCGCAGCTTCGAGGGCCCCATGCCTGATTCCCGGAGGTACACGGTGAGCCTCAGCGCGGTGTGAGAAATAAAAGAGCAGCGAACGAGCGAGAGCGATGAACCCAGAATCTCTTGCAATCGTGTTTGCACCCCCAAGTTATTCCCTCAACGCATCTGCCATGTCTTCTGGACTTGTCTGCGCTACCGGTGTTTCCCTTTCCCTCACCACCCCCCTTCCCGAGAGCGACGTACTTCTGTCCACGCTTTTGCCCAACTCACATCCGGCAGTGAGCGTTCATGAGATGGTGAAAACTATAGTGGGGCTATCAATAGGCACCTCAGTCGTGTGGATGGGCTCCGTGTTGGCCTCTAGTCCCCATGTGTTTTCCACACACACACACATACACATACACACATACTAGCTCATCGGCCCCCCGTTCCCCCCAACCCTCATCTCACGCCCCGTCCCCCCCCCTCCCTCCCTCGGACTCGCCCTCTAAACACTTTCACTTTTCTTACCTTTGCATTTTTTACCCCCTCGACTCAGCCTGGATTGGAAGGATGGTGAGGATAATTAGAAAGAGGAAGAGGTAGGGGGAGGTTGATCGACTTGCATGCATGTATGCCCTGATAGACAGCAAACTCCTTTATCTTTTCTTTATATATACATATGTATATACACATATGTCTGCGATGCTCCCCGTTTTTTTTTTGTGCTCGATTAGTGCTTGGTTCATATTTATTTTGCCTTTTTTTCCTCTCCTCTCTCCTCATTTAATTCAAATATCACCAACACAAGATTGCCAAGTTTTTACATGCACGCTGTTCTTTGGCATTGCTCGTTTGTCCCTTCGTGTCTGTCTTTTTCTGACAACTGTTCATCGTAAAAAAGAAGGCATCCTTGACTACCCTGCAAGGAACACACATACACACCCAAGGAAACCATTCATCCAAGTGTGCGAGACGGACGATATGGAGGGGATGGGTGTGCAGTGCAGTGAAGTATGAGGTTGCACTGCTTGAACTTCTCTTTCCGTGTGTTTGTGTCTTATTTTCCGAGTACGCCTTCATGTTGGGTAGCTTAGCACACCCTTCCCAGTCTTCCCCTTTTTTTGCTTCTTCTTTATTACATCTCTCAATATGTTTTTTTTTTTTATTTGATAGTTGTTTGAACGTGAATGCCGATATTTCTCCTTTACCTTGGGGCTGAACTTGTGCAAGATCGAAGCCCCTAGGCGCGTCTTCCCTTGCGTCGGGGTCTCGGTGTGCCATTGCTGTTTTCTGGCAGTGCGAATCCAGGCGCGGATAGATAATGGGTATCTGCCTTAATAACCTGTTATTCATGGTGCACCACTTGTCTCACTATTGCCTCTCCCTTCATGACATATATATATATATATATATATATTATATTTACACTGCGTTGTCCCCATCCACCCACCTACACATACACAAATGTTCGTCACAAAATAATCGAAACTTTAGGTAAAAAAAATATATATATATATATATATATAAGGTAGTGGCGCCTCCCCTTTCTTACCCACAAGCACGCCACCCATAGAATAATAAAGAAAAGAAAGAAAAGAATGCCTCTGCGAATTGGTAGCTTTGGCGTGTGCTGCTACCACGACTGTGCCAATGCATCAGCGATTCACACGGAGCTAAAGCGACGGCATGTTGATGCGGCTGTCGTAGATCATGCCTTTCTCATCTCGCCACTGCACCTTGCTGTTGCGCTGTTCCGGGTGGAGGCGAGTGTAGACTGGGCAGCAGCGAAGACGCCGTCCACCTTTACCTCCCTTTTTGCAGAAGCGCCTTCGCCGGCGTCAAGGTCGACGGGTGCGTCGCAGTCGCAGTCGCAGTCGCAGCCCCATCCGACCCGTCGAGTATCGGTCAGCCGTCAAATCTTCGCTGGACTTTCCCTCACGCACAACCTGGACCGCATACTCCAGGTGCTCCCCCCCGGGCCGCAAACAACCAGTGTAGTAATCATCTACAGAGATACTGACAACAACGCAGGGCCCTCTGCATCCCCTGGCGTTGCGGTAGACACAGACAATGTAGCAGCACCCACGCTGCAGGACGGCAAGGGTATTGATGCCATGATTCATGCGTGTGTACAGCTTACGAACAAGACGGCACAGATGCACACGTTTGCGCACATCACGGATCCCTTCTGGACCGGTGCTGCCTTTTCCTTTGCGGATCTCTCAAAGATTTCTTTTTTTTATGGCATTTCCGAGTCCATGCTTCTTGCCGCCCAGCGCAGCTTGACCCGCTCTGATGTGCGCCGTGTATGCACTGGTATCGATACACAGGAAGCGAAGACACAGGTACTCCGGTGGCATGCACTAGAAATTTGCGTTACAACGCTTCTTTCGGCATGCACGGCGTGACGGCTTACTCTGCGGTTTGCCGTATCGCTCTCCCTTCCCTTGCGGGTAACCTCGAAGATGAAATCAAAATTCAGAGGCGGGGGCGGGGTGGTAGGACGAGGAAGGTGCAGGCGACAGCGGTCCGACGTGCACACAGGGTTGATGCGAGCGATTCTCATGAAAATAAACATGTTCACGAATAAAAATGAAAAAGCGATCTGCGAATGGGCAAGTGCGAAGGCATATATATATATACACACACATATATATTTAGATATGTATAGATTTATAAGTGAACAGAAATAAAAGCTAGATCATGGTGGACTCACTGCGGTCTTCGTGATGTGTGGACGCCCCTCACCTCCCCCCCCCCTTTCTCTTCCCCTCCGTCGGTCATGTCCTTTTATTATTAATATATCTGTATATATATGTAGGTGTGTCTTTGTGTGTATTCATTAAAGGGCTATGCTGCGGCACAGGGTTGAAGAGTCAAAAAAAAAAAGGCAGCAGCCAAAACGATGATCACTGGTGACAGTTATCCTGCCAGTGAAGAGGCAGTACTCCTTGCCCACGTTCATCGCGGCGTTAAAAAACAATTGGACACATCCCCAACTGCCCCTCCATACGAAGTGAAGTGTGTTGACCCACAGACAGGGGTTGGCGCTTTCGCAAGCCGAACCCACAGAGCTGGTGACCTCGTTCTGCGTGAAACTCCATGGGTGTTTGCACAATCCTACAGCACGTGGAACACCTCTCCTGCTGAGATGAGAGGTGATGCGGATGAGGCAACCTTCATCAACTACCCTCATGAGGCCACTGCCCAGTCAGAGGCTCATAAGGCCATACAACAGGAGCTTGTTGCAATGAGCAGACCCCCGCAGTGGAAATCAGGGCACAAGGCGCCGACTGTCTCAGCTGGCAATGTCACACGGGAAGAGTTTGATAGCCTCCTGTCTGGAGAAGATACTGCGACAGATGAGCGATTGCAACTCGTGCGGTGCTGTCTTGGATGTGGGGCCCCGCTGGTGGAGTTCCTACGAGAGGAGTGTGATCGGTTAGACAGGGTCCTGCAGCATCTGAAATGTAGCGGTGACGAGGGACCCAGCGCTACGCCACCAAGAAACATATGCGAAGAAGACACAGGGCGGACGCAGACGCCTCCCCTATCCACGTGGGAGCTGATCTGCCGTCTCCATGCTCAGCATCTTGCGCGCGCGCCAGAGGAAGGATCGACTGATGTATCCTTGCCAGGCCACGATGCAAAGATGGCAAGCAACCCACCTGGCACTTCTCGAAGCTCACAGCCCTACGTGACAGAGGTCGATGTGATAGGGAGGCATCACTGCGTGTATTTCTGTACTCGCGAATGTGAGACACACAGCCTCGCCGAAGAGGGAAAACGGTTTGTGCTGACCTCGGTACACAGTGATCCCCTATTCGTGAGCACACAATCGATTGAGGAAAAGGAGGATCGCGTGTCCTCCAATACGCCCTCGCTGATTGACTCACCTTCGCCAACACCGGAGGCACTCGTTTTTCTGCTGCGCTACCCCACTGCTGATAGTATCGTCATGTTCGCACAACACCCGCCATCGGTCGCCATGCGCATAGTCGCGTGGCCAACCCGACTTGATGTGCTCTCAACGATTCACTCTGTCGCCCGTCGCTGCAACGAGCGGGTTTGGCTGCTCACTCTTCTTCTTGCCAAACACTTAAGTCGAACCCTGGCCTGGACATCTGGGCAAAGACTCTCCACGTCCCAGCCAAAGGACTTCGTCGCGTGGCTGGAGAAGACCATTGCACAGGCCTTTCGTAACCGTCTCGAAGACATGCTAGGGAGCTACGCTGAGGGTGCTATGCAGCTCCTCTCTATGGAGCAGCGAGCGCTTCTGAGGTTCAGTTGGCACTTGCTGACGTGGTGGTGGTTGCTCTGCTGCGCGGAGGAGTACACAGCATTGTCGAGTGCGGGGGTCACGGTGAGGAGTTGTCGCGGTTCTCTGATGCCACCGTGGGATCCTTGCTGTGCAACGAAGGAGTGGGTCACTGAAGCCCTTGCTGTAGTGCAGTCTGCAGCCTTCCCTCTTCAAATCTATCTGCAGCTATACTGGATGACAAACGCAAATGTGCATATGTACATTGTCGTGAGCCCAATCTACACATTGTGGTCTAGGTGGTTGCAAGGCAACGCTGAGTGCAACTCAGCAGCCACAGACACGCACGCAGCCGACTCAGCCATGCTGTTCAAGCGTCTGCAGACACTATTTTACGGGACCAGGGAGGAGGGGGAAGAGGCTAAAGTGCATGGCGAGGCGAGGCGAAGCACAGATTCGGCGAAATCCCTTCACGCCGTTGGTGTCGCCCTCTACGACGTTGCCACGAAGCTGAACCACAGTTGTGTGCCCAATGTCTGCTTCCAGCCGACAATGGGGCCCGTAGCTGCGTCTGTCGTGGCTCTGGGAGATATCGAGGTCGGTGAGCAGCTCTTCACCAGCTACATTGTTGTTGACGACTTTGAAGAGCAAGCCTGTGGTGCAACCACACGGCGGCAAAGTTACCTGCAAGACCACTATGGGTTCCTATGCCACTGCACTCTCTGTGCATCCGCCGAGACCGCCGCGAAAGGGGACAGAGGCATGCGAACCCAGTCTCGAGACCGCTCATCTCCTCCCCAAAGAAGCCGATAAAAAAAAAAGGGGGGGGGGCTTAGATGAGCACGGTATCATCGACTTGAACCCTTTCTCCCGGGTGGTGGTGTAACCAGGGCCATGCAGACTCCTGTGTTGTTGGCGAGATCGTAGGGGGGGGGGGATCTCTAAAGCAAGCAACCGAATCATAATCAATCTTCTAGTAATGACAGTGCATTCATCTCTATTGGGTATTTGGGGAAATACCAGCATGTTGCTACCTCTTGCCCCCCTCCCTCCCTCCCTGACGATGTGATTTGATTGCTTCACTTTTCCTTCTTTCGTGTGTGTGTGTGTGTGTGTGTGTGTGTGTGTAAGTAGGTATGCAGGTACTTTCTTCAACACCCGCCATTCCTGCGGATACGCTCGGCATCAATAAAAGAAATGAGGAAACCGATAATCAATGATCGTTCTCGGGTGGATCGTAGGCCGTCATGCGGCGGAGCTCTTCAAATCACTAAACCACTCCCCCCCCCCCCCTCCGAAGCGCTTGGCTCCTCGCTACCCCTTTCCCTCTCCTCCCCTCCCCTCACACACACACACACACACACACACACACGCACATACCTTCCCGCTTCGTAGTTTCGTTGGCATAGAGACACAGCAACCTCTTGCGGGCCGCCTTTTTTTAAATTCATTTATCCCGGCCGTCCCTACGCGCGCGCACACATACACACGCATACATGTATGCTTATATACACGAGTGTTTTGTGTATCTGAAGACTTAGCGCGGGTGTGGGAGGGGAGGCATTGCAGGTTCCCTTATCGCTATTGATTTGTCTGTATTGCACCTTCTTATTTTTTTTTCTCCGTAAGTACGCCCCGTCATCATCGCTCACCCAATCATGTCACTGAGTCCATTTGTGTGTCGTCTAGCGAATCGACGCATACTGCGTGTGCGCGGCACCGATGCACATGAGCTTCTGCAAGGCCTCTTCACCAACGATCTGCGTGAGCTACACCCTGCTGGGAGCATGTACGGCTGCTTTCTCTACTTCACCGGTCGCGTTCTCTGCGACGCACACCTGTACCAGTGCAATCGCGTCCACGAAGGACAGGCCTCTATCCTCATTGACGTCCACGAAAGCTCTACGGCTGAACTTTTCGATCATCTGACGGAAATGAAGATGCGCAGGAAAGTCGACATCGATAACGTCGACAAAGAGCTCGTGGTTCTGGCTGTGCTCGGGAAAACGTTATCCATTCCCCCAACGGGTGTCCACATGGAAGGCCGAAAGGACTCAGGGTTCGGTAGTGAAGAGAAGGCGAGCAGCATCGATCTTTTCTCCTCCGACACGCTGGGGGAGCGACACACGCAACATTTCGCTGACCCACGCAATGACCTGTTATTCCCACCACTGTCCCCGCCTTCCTCCGAGCCAGCGTCGGAATCCCCAGGTTCCGCGGCGGCATCTGTGGCGGTGCCCCTTCCCTCCTCTCCGCCACCTGCCGCCGACTCCATTGCCACGCAGCCGACGTGGTTTCTGCGAAGGTGTGTGGTGCCAGCTGCGTGGGCCCCTCCGCTCTCTCCTGCCGACCCCTACACGGCACTGCTGTACAGTCGGGGCATCGGTGAGGGGCCGACAGTATTCAAAAGAAACAAGAGCTTACCCTTCGAGGGAAACTTAGACTTCCTCAGGGGTGTCAGCTTTCATAAGGGGTGCTACCTCGGGCAGGAGCTCACGCATCGAACACATGTGATGTTAGTGACACGGAAGCGGACGGTACCGCTTCGCTTTGGAGGTACACTGGGAAATGCTGCAGCGGTGGCTGCGATCACTGGCGACAGCTCTGTCGCCACAACGCGACCAGTGGAAGTGGGGGAGTCTCTCTATTCGGCTTCAAAAGAAAAAATTGGTGAGGTAACGGGTGTGTGTGGCAACGTCGGGGTTGGCCTCCTTCGCCTGCGATATGTGGACAAGGCAACACGGACAGTGCCAAGCCTGCAGCTCAAGGATGGCACGCCGGTGCACACACACGTTCCTGACTGGTGGCCAAACAAGGAAGTGAAGAAGCTCTTGAAGAACAACACCTGAGCAGTCGGCAAGCCAGTGCGCACGCATACACACGCGTGCACAAAGTCAAGTGTGGGAGTCGCGCGAGTGACTGTCAGAGCGCACTCTTTCGTGCGCAAGTCGTCTGCGCCGGAGGAACATTTAACGTCATGGTTTAACCTGTCCTTCGATATCCCTGCCTCCCGCTGGTGTCGTGACACACGAACACCGAATGGTACCGAATGCGCCTCCGATTTCACTTGCGTCAAGTGCAAAAACAAACAAAAAAAAAGATAGCAGCAACACGAATAGTGCGATTTTACATCTTCCCCCTTTCTTCTGCACTGAGCCGTGCACGAGTGAAAAGAAATACCAGCCATCGTAATCGGAAGACAGAAAATTTAGCTTATTCTGACGACATATCTTTCTTGGTTCGCACACACACACACACACACATACGCACCCCCTCATGTGTTTCCTCTTCGAGGAATTTTTCCCGTCCCCCTTTCCTTTGCTTTTCTTCTGCATTCAATCCTTCCCTCCCTCTCCCTGTTGGTCTGTCTGTCCTCCTCCATCCCATGACTTCTTTGCAGAACCCCTCCATACACATTTATGGTTAGTTGCCCCTCTGGGAAAAAATAAACACACCCACACGTGACTTGACTTCGCGAAACATCATTTTTGAAAACCCCATAAGAGTCCCAGTCAAAAAAAAAAAAGCTACACAAGCACACAGTATAGACAGACGTCCAACACCCGACGTCCGCCCGACTTACACACGAAGGAAAAAAAAAGGGGGAGAGAAAAAGAGGCACACACACACACCGCGGAGAAGCAGCTGCAGCTGAGAGAAACGGAAGGAAGGAGGTATACCACGACATCTGCTTAACGATACAACAAGAAAGCTCAGCCGGAAACCCCCTCCCTCTCCTCCGCCGGCACTCGCACCCACCTTCACTGTTACCCCACATCCCTCAGCAGCACGTCCGGGCATACGAAGTTTAACTTGTGTGTATGTTCCTCTGTGCGTGGTGTGCGCGGATTAGGTAATCCGCCCCCCCCCCCCACACACACACTCACACACACACCTCCCCTCAGCCTCTGTGTAGACGACTCAAGAAAAGAGGAGAGGGGAGAGGGAAAAAGAAAGCTGAGAATGGGCTGTGGTGCTTCCATGGAAAACCCAAGGAGGGTGAATAACGAATTGCTGCCAAATCACACCGTCGGCCCGCCAATCCCAGCTGAACTTTGTTTTCATGATCAGAATGAAAAATATACGAGACGAAAATATGATCCATCGGCTAGAAATAGCAATACCCCCCCCGAACGCTTCGAGAGGCTCAAGGACCAGGGGAATAGGGCGAACCACAAAGGCATCGGTGCGACCTGCGACTCCCGGGCTTTCTCCAGCGGCAGGGCTAGTGATGATGAACACATCTGTACAACAACGCTCTCACAGAAAAGTGCAGAGACTTCCGCCACCCTCCCTCAGTACAATTCTTCTATCGCCCTCAGCAATGGGGATATCATGTACCCCAGCGAAAGGAGGCGTATCTCCACTCCGGCGAATCTCTCGTCCCTTCCCCCGTTGCAGCGGCAACTAAGTCGAAGCGGACATCGTCGTTTTGTGAACTCATCTCAGTCCGTTCCCACGCCACCTCACTCCACGAACACGCACGCCTGCGGGAAGCGTCATCTGTTATCTCCGAAGGATATCTCATTGCACTCGCACGTACAGGCCTCAGAACCCCCCCAAAACGCTACCGCCTCTGCCCAGCGTATCTCCATCTCTTTGCCGAGGAGTTTTGGTGACCTGAAGGCGGGCAATGCGGGTGTCAGCGAGTCTCCCTCCAGCATTGCTGCGCCGCCATCATACGATAAGTATCACGCAGATGTATCAAAGGTACGCGGCGAGTGCATCGACACCGACTCATGCGATGACAACAACACTTCAGGAGAGCAAGGTATTCTGCCTCCTTTGATGGTAATGCCACAGCAGGGAAGCACCAGTCGCTTAACAAAAGCGTTCTCGGGAAACCTAAACACCGGCTTCGGTAGCGGACGGGGTGGTGTGTCACCGAAAGGGGCCACCGTCATCCCCAAGCGTTCACAGAGCACTGGGAGTCTTTTGAGTCTCGACGGCAACTCCAACAATGCTCATGCTCTATCCAGCTACAGCGACTTCGGGCGAGAGATTCTCGGGGGATCACCGATTTTGTCCGGTCTCGCCACTGGTGAGAGTGATAGTCGACCACAGAGTGCCCGGTTAATGCGCGCTGACCGGCACGACTCGCACACGCCCCACGGCAACAACGGACTTGCTGTTTTTTTTAATCGACCACGCGAGTGTGCGCTCTGTCAAAGCGCCACTGTTACTTTTGCGTGTCAAACCTGCGAAGATTTTTTTCTTTGTGAGGACTGCCGCTTCAACGTCGAAAATCTCCGCGCCGTGCACGACCCGGCGCACGTGATGCTGTGCATTCAAGAGAACCACTGCAACACCAGCCGTACCTTCGGCGGCGACTCGATCTTTTCCCTGTCTGGTGAGGGAGGTATGAGCAGCCTCTTCTACAGCCCCTGCTTCCAGTGCAAACGCGTTATCGACGACTTTGAAGTAGTTTACCGCTGTGAACAGTGCGACTACATCCTCTGTGAGGAGTGCTTTATCCAGCAGCGGGCTCAGGGGGGTAAAGGCCACGCTGGCGGCAAGGCATCCCCGGCCGAGCACACCACGCCCCAGCCGTCCTCTAGCTCGGTGCCGCCGCATGAGCATGAGCTCAAACGATTTCGGCGCAAGCCTCGCACGAGCATGGTATCTGAGGGGACTATGTTCGTCAAGTCACGCAGCAGTGACGGCAACAAGATCATCAACGACTACGTCGTGGTGAGACAGTTGGGTCACGGGTCATATGCCAAGGTGAAGTTAGTGCAGCATATCCGAACACATGAGCTATTCGCACTGAAAATACTGCGGCGACAAAAGAAAAGTGCTCTGTCAGGCTTTAGTCTCGGCCGCAGTCGTGCCAAAGCCGCCAAGGTCGGCGTCTCGGAAGATGACTTACTCAGAGAAATTGCTGTTATGAAATTCATCGATCACCCCAACGTGGTGCAGCTGAAGGAGGTGATCGAGGACATGGAGTCACAGAAAGTGTACGTAATTATGGAGTACTGTGAAAAGGGTCCTGTGCACCTGGCAGGTGACCCACCGCTGCCCATCGAGCAGGTGCGCCGGTTCTCCGCCGACATCCTGCGTGGGCTGCTGCACCTGCACTCCGAGTTTCTCTATCATGGTGACATCAAGCCGGCCAACTGCCTGGTGAAGTATGATGGGGCCGTCAAGATCGCTGACTTCGGTACCTGCAACAGTCAGGTGTGCACAAAGCTGGCGGAGGGCACGCTGGCATTTAATTGTCCAGAGCAAGTGCGCGGCGAGGAGGTGTCCGGCGAGGCAGTCGATAGCTGGGCCTTTGCACTCACGGTGTGTGAGATGGCACTCGGTGCGTTGCCCGTATCCACAACGTCCCTCATGGAGCATCGGTCACTCTTGATGAACGACAGCCCCGTCCCTGTTGGGGACACCGGCGACAAACACCTCAACGACTTGTTGGCACGAATGCTGGAGAAGGATCTGAGCAAGCGACTGCTGGTTTCTGGGGCAGTGCGGCACCCATTCTTCACGCAATGCCATGAAAGCCTGCTCGACGCAACCGAACAACTCACCTCTGTCGCGCCGACAACCAGCGACGAGGTTACATCAACGCAGCAGTCGCCACAGCAGTTCTCGTCGCTTACAGAGCTCTATGAAAAGGGACTGGCGTCGGTACATCGCGGAAAAAACCTCAAGGACCATTTCTATGGAGTGCGTGCACTGCGCCGTGTTCGCCGGAAAGAGGTGGAGACAGCCCGTCACACCAGCTCGGTTAGCCACACAAGCAGTAGTGATGCGAGCGACGGAGAGAGCCACCCGTGCGGTATCCACAACGAAAGCGTGTTCGGCGTCAGCAATGTCAGCGGCAGCGACGGAGACGACGAGGACGGCACTGAGATTTCCCCAATCGGTGGCCGTCGTGGTAACGAAAAATGTGCCGAGAAGTTAGTGGAAGAAATCATGGAGCAGCAACTCTCTTCGCAGGACCCCAAGTTGGAGCTGACGTACATCAGCCTCAGCGCGCACACGACACTGGAAAAGCTAAACAGGCTAGGTGACATCACTAGCGAAATACGGATGAGTCATAACGTCTTGGAGTGCCTGGCGCCACTGCGCTTCAGCTCATTTCCGTCACTGATGGAGATTGTCATCACCTCCAACCGACTCGTAAATTTTCCAGAGGAGGTGCTGGAGGCGCCACGGCTGGTACGCCTGGATCTGTCACACAACCGGATCGAATCGATAACCAAAACTCTCCCCACGAAGGCACTATTTCTGGAGCGACTGAGTCTTCACCACAACTTCATTACCAGCGTCGGCACCACCACCATTCCTGTCGTATCGGAGCCTGGGGCTACGGCAGAGGTGTCTATCCTCGCCGCACCCTGTCTACATCACGTTCGACTGAGCGGCAATCCGCTTGAACGGTTGCCAGAGGCTCTCGAGACGACACATAGGTTGCAGCTGGTGCTGGACGCGATACCCGCTCTCATGGAACAGTGGGATACACACATTCAGAGTGAAGACACGAGAGACAATGCAAATAAGTCGGTATCAAAAGGCACATCGCAGCAACGCCTTCCTGCCGTGATCGTATGGGATGACAGTTTTCCTGTTCGCATCCCCGGAGTAGAACCGGCAGTGTGGCTGGCAGCCAGCAATGTGGCTATCTACCGGCTGCAGACGCTACAGGTGTGCAAGACACGTCGCGTGGTGTTGTGCCAGTGCGCTGACCCGCGATTCCCCAATGGACTTTTTCATAGTGAAGAGTTGGAGGTGTATTTCACGACTCTCAACAAGGCGTTGCAGAGCCGCCGGGAGGAGAGGCGGCAGCTAGGGGGAGCAGAGGCGCCCTGCTTGACTGGCAAGCCTCTGAACGGACACCCGTACGATGCACTGCCGGCGATCATGGGCAGGAGGGCACGCAGATACGTGGAATCATACTTCTTCGTTACAGAGGACGAAAACGCTGAAGAGGGCGGCTATCACAGCCTTGTGGCATACCTATACGAGTCACTCGCCGCCAACATCCCGGTACTGATTGTCGTCGTCTCGAGTACCACCTCAACCACTGTGCGCACAAACATCGTTGCGGCCATAAGCACATGCCTCACGCGCCTTCGTGGAAATGACCCCGATCACCTGGACGCTGAGCAGGCGGCGGTTATTGTCAGCACCATGCGAGGCCTCTATGCGTGATGCTGTCCCGCCCGGCACTGAAGCATCGGCAAGTGAAGAAAAAAAAATGAAAAAGAAGAACTTAAGCGAACTGTGTGTGTCTGCAGGTGTATGTGTGTGTATAGTTGTTTTCCTCATTCCGGTATACTTTCACACACGCGCGTCCGCGAGCGGTTTTTCTTTTCCTCCTCGCCCCCCTCCCTCCCTCCCTCCCCCGCCTTTGACGGGGAGATTTCAGGAAACTTACATACACAAATATATATATATATATATACACTTATTTATATGTATGTATTTGTACACCCACATTCGAAAATAGGTATGCTTGGGGTGTGCAGTATACCGTATCGGCTGCTTTTTTTTTTTCGTCATCGTTACTGTGGTTTCTTTTTTTTTTTATGGTTTCTTTCATTTCTTTGGGGGGAAGAAGGGGAGAGGGGATAGGGATGGGAATGGGGCCTTCCTCCCTTTCCCTCCCCTGAGTATTTTCAAAGGAAAATCTCTATGTTGCCCACACCATCTCTCCCCCCCCCTACTCCCTCCTCCTTTGTTTTGGGTATCTGTGTATACCCGTATTCCCCCCCCCCCTAACCCTCTTTCTTGAGATTTCATTGTTCTTCTTTGAGTTACCCTTTGGCGTTTCGGGAGAATGAAGCTCCAAAGGGAAAACAATGCGAATAGGGAGGGTCGCTCGCGACAGACATACGGTGGGCAGGTAGAGGTGTCAGGCACGTTTGGGGTGGATATTTCTGTGTGTGTGTGCGTGTCTCACTCCCACATCTCCTACATTCGTCCCTCCCCGCCGTCTTTCTCGCCTTCTCTGGTACTTATTTGTGTACATGTCGAAGCAAGCAATAGCCTTCTCTCTCGTTTTCTCGATGTACGTTCATGCGTCCGTGCGCACTCTCTGCTCTCCGCGTTTGAGTCCTATTTTCTTTTTTCACTCCTCAGTTGCAATTGATGAGGTCACCACAGAACCTTTGCACACTTTCTCCCCTACCTTCGCACATGCGCTTGACCCCCTCCCCTCTCCCGTACCCGCGCGTGTTCTTCTTTTGTTTCCACTCCTTGGCAATGTGCATATTTGTGCACCTTGGCGTCTCTCGACATTGTTCACCCCCCCCCCCCCCCACACACACACACCCTCTCTCCTGCTTGGTGGAGTAAAGCTATATCGTTGTGTCTTTCATCTCCCTGGCACTTGAAGTCAGCACATGGTCCCCGAGCCTCTGTGCCTTCCCTCGTGTGTGCCGTCTCGGTGTGTGGGTATCTTCCCCCCCCCCCCCGCCAAACACACACACACGCACGCACGCACACACACACACACATATTGAACACGAAGTGTACACATCTCACCACCCCCCTCCCCCACTACGATTTCATATCCTGTGATTTTTATTTTGTTGTTGTTTGTCGCGAGCATCTTTACTTTATCTCCATGTCTTTTTTTTTTGGGGGGGGGATTACCGCATTCCAGAGAACACAAGGGAAAAGGAATTCTTCCCATCCATTCCCTCTCCCCCCCCCCTTTTTTCCCCCTTCGTCTTGCACTCTGCCACGCACTCACACCATCTTGTACACCAGGATCCTCCGCCGGCGACATCCTTGTATATATATATATATATATGTTTCTTCCTGTAGCCACCCGCTCACACTTTTTCTTTACAGTATCTTCTTACTCACTTTTCTTTGTTGCCGTTGCTCATTTTCCACCCCCCCCCCGCCCCCGCCCCAATGCCTTTGAAAAACGTCTGGGTGAATGCCGCTGTCGACTTTGGTGTACGGGTCTGCGTATGTTATATTTCCCTTCTTTTTTTTTTTCGTGCGCCTACCTTGATATCTCTGTTTCTGCTTCGCGCGCACACAAACATCCGCCGCTTTCCCTGTCGCCGCCGCTACCTTTGTTTCCCGTAACGTTTGAATGTGCTTGAAGGCCCCCATTCTCCGTATGTTTTCCTTTCTGTGTGCGTGCGTGTGTGTGTGTGTGTGTGTGCTCCCTCCTCCTTTTTCAGTTTCTCGACGTCTTCTCTGTGCGTGTCGGCACATGCCTTCTGTGATAACTCGCGTGCAAAAGAACTTTATTATGAATCACCGGCATCTAGGCCTCCCCTTTCGCCAGCCTCTGCCTCTTCACTTGACACACATTTTCCCCAGGAACATGGATGCGTAGCAAGTGAAACCGCAGGGCCACACATGCACTCAAAGCCGCCCTAAATGAACAGCAATGATGTCAGCTCCTCTGATGAGGAATCCTTCGGCGGTTTGCAGAACAACACCGTGTACCACTCACAGCATTAGGACCTGATCCCCTTCCTTTCCCCCACCCGCGCACTTGTGCGCGGGCCCTCTGACCTCGCTTCAGTCTCCGGTGGCGCCACCATGGAATCTTTAGTGAACAGCAAATTATTTCCTTCTCTCACTACTTATGCTCCTTTCTCCAACCGACCTATCCCCCGTGTGCCACACTGCACATACACATACATCTCCGCGCATATTTTTTTTTACTCCCACCCACGCACACAACTCCCTTGAACAATAGGCACAGCAGTGCGCCGGTGTTGTCCTTTTTTTTTTGTTGTTTGGCGTGTGTGTACTGGCTACGGTGCATGAGTGTGCTTGTGTATACAAAGGTTTCCACCTCACTCGCCTAGCAATTCGTTCACCTTCATCGACCCCACCCCCTCACCCCGCTTTTCAAATCTGTAGCCACCACCATCACCAAACCGGGCTTCTCAGCCCCCATAAAATCCCCACCACTCACCTGTCCTTTTTTCCCCCTGTCATCGTCATTGCTTTCCGCATCTCTCTGTTTCTCGAATATATAAATATATATATATATATATATATATATATATCTGTTTCGTTGTTATTGTTCATTGTTTTTTATGCTGATCCTTCTTTTTCTTTATTTCTGCCCTTTTTCGTTCATTTTTATACCTGTCTTAGGACCCTCCGTTGTTAAGTCTCCTCTTTTATATATTTTGTATCCGCTCGTGTGTGTGTGTGTGTGTGTGTGTGTGTGTGTGCGTGTCCGGCGCATCATCACAACGTACAGTCTCTTGGGTGTGGAGAACGAATCGACGTATAAGCGGTTTTTGTTCTCTTTTCTCAACAAACCAAACTCACAGCACACAGTCGCGCACTTTCCTGAACGTTCGGCGCACGTAGCACCCACCCCACCGACTGCGCTCACTCATAACTGTATTTCTCTCACACATATTCATATACGCACAGCACGCACTTGGAGATCTCCCCCCCCCCCACCCAAGAGAGGCTCTTTCTTCGTCTGGGGGTGTATGCGTGGAGGTGGGTGAAGTGTGCAATAAATCCATCACAGACATTCAAATACACCACACAGACAACCTCAAGGAAATAGAAGTGGCGAGAAGCTGACACTGTGCGCTGACCACCTATCCTTTTTTCCTCCAACACAAGCCCCGCCTGCACGACTACTGCTACTATGGATTTCGGCACACCACAACGGGGCACGCACGCCTTTAGCCCCATCATCCGTACCCCCGCCACGGATTCATTGTTTGCGTCCCCGAGCTCGCCTGCTCCACGACGTCCTGATGATACGACGCCGAGGTCAGTTGCCTCCTCCCACCTGCGCGGCAACTCACCACCGTTTTCACATTTCGGTAAGCCCCAGAGATACACACCACGATGTGCCCCTCTTTCAGCGACGCCTTCCTCGCAGGTGTCAGTGGACCGCTACATATCAGCCCCCTCACGAAAGACAACATCCATTGCACACTTCCTCCTCACCTCTCGTGAACGGAAGACGCCTATGCTTATCCGAGCAGCACAGCAGCAACAACATCACCTCGCAACCCGGAGCTCATCGCGTGATCCGTCCTTCTGCATGTCTCCATCTCTGGAAGACTCCTACAGCCCCTCCCACCACGCCACTGTCGCCTCACCGCTCTCTTATCGGAGTCTTCCACGGGCAGGTAGCTCCGCTATGGCGCCCAGCGGCGCGCGTCTTAGCAGTGTGTTCGCAAAGATGCATCTAGATCCATCAGCCACGGTGCTCCGCAGTCGCGATCGCAGTGAAAGTCGTCAATCAGTGACTGGTGTGGACCTGCGCAGCACTCACAGCGATCACTTCGCTGATGATGACAGAAACTCGCCGGCCTCGGCGATGGAGCTCGAGCCGTACACAACAAAGCTCGCACGCACGCTCTTCGGCGATGTGGAGCAGACAACCGTTCTCCCGGTAAATGATACAACGGCGCACCCATTGGGCACGACCCCGCAAAGCACTCGTACTGGGGGGCAAGTGGAGGATGAAGAGGCAGATGCGTACATGTCCGTCACGGATACCACTGCGGGGGTGGGCTACCGCGTATTGACCCGCAGGTGCTCTGTGAGGCTTCGCCCAACCGATGAAAACGAGGACGATGATGTCTCCGCGGAGGGCTGGATGCACAATGAAGAGGAGGAGCACGCATCGATGCCATCTCTGGCAAGTCACAAGCACGGCGCTGTGCTGCCAACTCGCGTGCCGCTTGCCACGTCAGAAGTCAACTCCTTCGGCATGGAAGAAGGCGCGCGCTTCGGTGCGTCGCTCGGTGTCGTCTTTGAGTGCAATCGCACGCGCAACTTCACGACCCCCTCGTTCCGCGTTATCCCGCACACGCCGGAGCGCATCCTCGACGCGGCCGACATGGAGGACGACTTTTACATGAACCTGATCGACTGGTCGGCCACATCCGATGTCCTATGCGTCGCGCTACAGAATAGCGTTTACCTATGGGATGCCAAGACGTGCGGTATCACTGAGCTGCCACGTGTTGCGTCGGCTGGCTCCCGACTCCGCGAGGAAAGCCGATCGGCAAACGCCCAGCTCGTCTGTGGGCTTAACTGGGCACCTGATGGGCGTCATCTCGCCATCGGCCGAAATAGCGGTGCCGTGGAAGTGTGGGATGTGGAAACCCAACAAATGGTACACGCATACCGGCAGCATGCCGACCGCACCGTCTCCCTCTCCTGGGAACCGCAAGGGGGCTGGCTTTTGGCCTCGGGGAGTCGAGACAGCACCATCGTGCTGCGCGACTCACGCGAGCGGGACACCTCCGCGTCCGCGTCCTCGCCATCGTCCTTTGCCTCCCTGGCGAGCGCAACATCGGTCCTTCGTGGTCACGAAACAGAAGTTTGCGGTCTGAAGTGGTCGCCGACGGGTGCGATGTTGGCGAGTGGCGGCAACGATAACCGTCTCCTTCTCTGGGACCGCCGCTGCATCGCGACAGGGAGCCACAGCAGCGGTGACATCAGCGGGGTTTACCGCCACAGTGACTACCAACCCCTTTTTTCCCTAAATCAGCACACTGCAGCAGTGAAGGCGCTCAGCTGGTGCCCGACGCAGCCGGCCCTCCTCGCCAGCGGCGGCGGCTCTCACGACAAGACGTTACGCTTTTGGAACTCGCTCACAGGTGAGTGCATGCACCACATCAATACCGGGAGCCAAGTATGTGGTGTGGTTTGGAACCGCACGGGTACCGAGCTCGTAACGGCTCATGGCTACACAGATAATCAGATCAGCATCTGGCGTTACCCATCGCTACGACGCATTGCCAATCTCATCGGCCACACATCGCGCGTGCTGCACCTCGCCCTCTCGGCGGATGGGGAAACAGTGGTCTCAGCCGCCGGAGACGAGACGCTTCGCTTCTGGCGCTGTTTCCCCTCGAGTGAGCTTCGCGAGTCTTCGCCGCATCTGTACAGCAGCGTCTACAACTCTCCCAACGCATATTCGCTCAGCCACTCTACGTATAGAAGCTCGGGTATGAGCTCAGGAAGCACCTCTGCCCTCTCTACTGCCCGCGCACGGGCGGCGTCCGCCGCACCTATGCGCTGCGCTAGTCTCTCTGAAGACCGTGGTGGCCTCTCGTTCATGAATGCAGAGATTGAGCTTCGGTGAACGCCCTTCCCCCCCCCCCCCCGCTTTCGGACAGTGAGTGGAAAGGGAAAGGGAGGGTAACATCGACGTCGGGGACCAAGCACACGAAAAATGAGTGAGGAGGGAGGGAGGGGAGGGAGGTGTCCCGCATGACACGCACCCCTCCCCTTCCTCCCCCTGGGGGTATGAGCCTACCATGTGCCCTGCTGCTGTAGAGCTGTTTCTCATATGTGTATTACGATTTTTTACTATGGCGGAGGTGGCAAGACGGCGAGTTTTTTTACTCGCGTGCTCTATTGTATCTCGCTCGTCTACACACCTTTTTTTTTCCCCCTCCCCCCCCCTTCCCTCTTATGCTCCACATTTTTTTTTTTTCGTTGTTCAGTGACCTCGAGCATGCCGGAAAGCGTTCCTCCCCACCCACCCCCGCACATATGTATTCCTCCCAGAGACTCACATGAACTCGACACCGATCACCACTGCATTCGAACATAGCATCATACTCTCATACATACACGCATACTCGTGCGTAATAATCACGGAAGGTGCTGCATATATTTATTTATATACTATGCGATATATACCCTACCTCCGCCGTCTTGCCCCTCTTTCATTTTCTAGCCCTTTAATTTTCCCACTATACAACGAGAGTGTAACCCATGTATATATATATATATATATATATATATACATGTGTGTGTGTGTGTGTGTGTGTGTGTGTGTGTATTTGTATGCATTAGTGTGTATGTGCGTGTGTGTATGTGTATGTGTATGTGTCGTCGACTAGGTTCTGGCAGAATTGATGCGGTGAGAAAAAACGAAAACAGAAGGACATATCCTAGAGTTCTCCAGTCCACTTGCATTCCCCCCCATTTCCCATCCATCATCACCACCACCACTGATAATCAGTATCCCCCTTCCCCTTCAATTCACTGTACTGTTTATCTCGTTTTTTTTTTCCTCACCCGCGTGTATCTGTGTGTTTTCACCCCTTTGTATCATTTACCTCTTTTATGTGTGCTCTTTTTATCAGCGTTGTAGATTTGAGTCTCTGCCCTGCGCTGCGTTTGACCTGTCTCGGATGTGGAGTTGGGGGCGTCACTCAAAAAAAAAAAAATTCTCTACAAAAGAGGTGCAACTAGTGGCTAGCGTGCAGTTCTACCACTCCCCATGCAGTAGTTGCCATGCTGCCCCCTTCAGCTTCCCCCCTCCTCGCTGCCTGCCTGCCTCTTCGCCCCTACCACCACCACTACCGCTGCTACTCTTGTTGGTGCTGTGGCGCGGATTTGGAGACCCCATATCGCTGCGCATTCGTCTCGACCATTACCCAGTGATGATTTGAGGGACCGCAGGCTCCCGCCAGGTGGCCAAACCTTGGATCCTTGCACCGACTGTTTCTGTACCTACGGCCTGCACCTGTTGCTTCAATCCCCTCTCCTCCTCCCCACAGCAAACCTTCGAAGGTTTGCTATTCTCTCTTTCCCTTTTCCAAGGCATAGACCCTTGGCGACATATTTACCTTCCACTCGTGGTCTCGCCTCACCGTCCCTGTGTGCATGCCCTCTTGCGAGCAGACACAAGCACAGTGATAGGCGGCTGAGCACTCTTGCACTGACATATAGCCCTACTACCAATCATTTGACTGACATTTCCCTCTGCCCCCCCCCCTCTCCTCTCCTCTCCTCGGTGATATTGGTGCACTTCTTTTTCTTTCTCTGCTCTTTGCAGATCTTTTTCACATCAGCATATATATATATATATATATATACAGTATGAGCCTTGCCCGTCTTACACGCGAGCGAAAGCAGCTCTTAAAGGCACAGCAGAGCGGGGAATTCGTATCGTCCACGAGCGCCAACACGACTGCTGCAACGATCAGCTCATACAGCGCTGCCCAGGGACGCATTCGGGCCGACATGCTCAAACTCGACGGAGTCACGAGCGATGTCAGGATGGACTCGATGGACTGGTACGTGGTGCACGTCTCGTATACACCGCTGCGGGGTATTTGGCAGGGCGGCACGTTTAACTTCCGCCTAGTATTCTCCGACGAATTTCCCTACAGTGGCCCGAAGGTGCGCTACACCGGGCCGCATCGAATCTTTCACCCCAACATTGAAGGCGATGCCGGCAAGGGGGACTGGGGTGTGTGCTTGGGGCTTCAGACCGAGTGGCGACCTACATGCACCATCAAGGACATGGTAGTCGCGATTGAGATGCTGTTCGCGCTCCCAAACTACGACGACCCGCTCCCCGGTGTGGCAAAAACAGCGGCGCAAATCCTGAAGGACGAGCCAGCTCGCTTTGAACTGATAGCAAGGCGGTGGATGGGCGGGAACTGCGTAATCTAAGCTGGACACCGACTCATGGACCAACCCGAAAGGGTAGAGTTGGTGACTCTTCTCGTGAAGGCAAACACGCACCATCCCGAGATGTACTCGTCTCTTTTTTTTTTTTGGGGGGGGGGTGGTTGTGACGTGAGCCCCGTGTGAAAGGAGTGAGTTTGTGCAAGGTAACAGACACGGACATGGTAAGCAGACGAATGTTGAGGTTAGGGGGAGGCAGCGAAGAGATGTACTTATCATCATTGTCTTGGTGTACATCTGTTGTTGTTGTTTTTTGAGTGTGTCATCACTGTCCCCCCTTTTTTTTTTAAATCTCTCACATTTCCTCTTTTTACCGTGGTAGCTTTTTTTTATTGTTGTTGCTGTTTTAGTACCTCAATAAGCACGTGGCGTGGGTGCACCCCCGATTCTGTCTGCTTCTCCCCCTCCCTCCCCTCCCCCCTACAAACTGAATAATACGCCTCGGACTTTCTGTGTACATTATTACTCTCTCCCGCTTCACATGGTGTGCTGTGCAGTCACCTTGATCACAGATCCTGATGAGGGCTCATCCTCTCGATCCCAGGCTTCCTGTTTTGGGGGGCGTAGGTGATCATGCTTACAAGACGGCGGTGTCCGTGTGGATATACGTATATGTGTGCATGCCAGCATTAGTGTCTCAGCGCGTGCCTACCAGCCTCCGTAGGACTTATCCTCCCCACTGGTTGTTTGGCGTGAAGCGAAGGAAGCGGAAAAACTTTCAAATATATATATATATATATATATATATATATATATTTTCGACAGCCTGAGGGCATGGGAAGATGAATGCAGATGCTCTTTCCCTCTCACCACATCCGTCACCACGGGTGAGTGGCCTTAATACCCTCAAAACTGTAACCGGAAACAAAAAAAAAGGATGTGTAGTCTTGTTGCCACTTTGAAATTCAATCCGCACTTTCTCCTTCTCTGACAACCTACCGTCGCCGATTGGCATCCTCAGATTTTCTATACAATCAAAAAAAAAACGACAGTGACCTGAGGGAGATGGTAGTGAAGGAAGAGGAGCGTGTATGAAGGGACCGGTGCGCACAAGCGACAACAAGCGCCAGGATGTCGTAGACACAGACACCTACCCCCTCACCCGATGCGCGCAGGTTCTTTTCGGCGTCTTGCGTGGGCAAGCGCACGAGTATAACTTCCCTGTTTCTCTGTCATTATGTACACACACACACACACACACATATGCACCTCCCCCTCGCTCCCGCCGCTCTTGTATTTTTATTATTATTGTTGTTGCTAACTTAGGCTCACGATCACTTTTTTGTTTATCGCTCGGGCGTCACGCTGCCGTAACTCGCTCTACAGAAGCCCAACGGTGTGGTACCGTCTGTTTGTCGGTGTGTGCCTTTTTGCTGTTTCGGTAGCTCGTGAGTACTTCACTACTTGCTACGCCTTCGAACCCGTCTGCCTCCGTGATGCGGACCCGCCCCTCACCATCACGCCAACCCATCGTTCATCATTCGCTCAGTTGCAGCAGCCCGTGAGTGCCAAAATCTACAATGCCACCAGAAAAAGGCTCCGTCGAGGAAGATCCAATCTCCCTTCAGGAGACGTTCACCCCCGCACGCCCCCAGGTGCGTGAACGTGGAATTCCCTACACGAGCGCCGGTGGCGGTGAGGTGTACAATGACGGGACGTTGAGTGGGCTTGTGCACTCTGTCTTCGAGTACCTTGTTGACGAGCATAACCGGCCCAGCTACTCGTCTACCATGATCCGAGGTCCCGACCTGCACACCCGTCCTCCGGTATGGTTGGAGGACAAGAACACGGCCATCGACGGCTCACCATTGACTACGGAGGAGCGCACCGCCCCGGGGTACTGGTCTACCAGGTATCGAAAAGAATTGGACGTGGCCGAGGCAATCCAAGAGGTAAAGCGACAGCGTCGATATGAACAAGATAACGACATCATCGGATTCGTAAACCGCGTGCGGCGATATTTCGGACTCTTTCCCCAACTCAATGAAGAGGAGGCGCGGTGCCACGTCGAGGCCCGTCATCGCCTTGAGGACGAGGCGCGAAAGTTGTGCGGTGCAGCGGGAGGCATTGATGCATCCTCGTCGCAACATCCCGTTGGCGCCCTTCCCCGAAAGGGAACTGCTCCACTGCCAAAAGACATAGCACAACAGCACTGGAGCGAGGATAGCGGTAAGAGCGTGCGGCGCGCAGGTGGGGTTCTGACCGCGCCGTGGCTGGCGTTGATGGAGTCCATCGAGACGGGGCGGCCTCTGACCCGAGTCGTGAACGAATATCGACCGCGTGTGGATTACTACGGCCTCGACCCATTCCTGGACTCGGCCCCGTCTGTCGTGTGGTTCAGCATGAAGTGCGGCATCGCGATGGGACTCGCCCACGGCACGGCAAAGGCTGTGCAAGCTATGAATGTGGACGTGCAGTTCCTAAGGGCGTCAGGGGTGGGTGTGCTCTCAATCCTTAACATGTCTGTCTTTGCCAGCGTCGTTAAGTGGGGGGGCAACACGACCCTCTTCGCCTGTGCCTTCTGCATCGGTGACCGACTGATGCGGCGTATCAAATCGCTTACGTTGCCGCCACATGATGCACAGTGTCGTTCCACCTCCAACTATGTAATGGGCCTCGCGTTATCTGGAGCCATGGTGGGTGTGTTACCGTGGTGGGTGCTCAATGACACGAGGCTGGCCATGCGAATGGCGGCTTCAGGACTCGCGGTCGGCGGGGTGCTGGGGCTGATGGTAGGCTTGAGCGTCTCCCAGCTCGTCGCTCTGAACACGGCGCGACTGGACGCAACCAACAGGCAACTGCGTCGTTACGAGGCCCTCTTGGCTCGGGAGCGAGAATGGGTGGAACAAGTACGAAGCAAATGGACGAGTTCTGCGTACGTGTGGTGGTAAGACAGAGAGGGAGGGAGGGAGAGGGGATGGCAGGTGGCTCGCTTCGAAAAATTTGGCGAAGAGTCTTTTGTTTTCCAAATTATCGGTGTGTGTGTGTGTGTGTGTGTGTGCGACGGAGGGAGACTACGTACATATCCAGCTCAGCCTTTCCATATATATATTTTTTTTTCCTTGCTAGAAAAAAAAAAAAGGGTAGGGCTGAGATGCAAGCTGTCGGGGAAGGGGAAGGGGAGAACGGGTCTTCATGTCATCGAAATGTGTACCGTCATCATCCACTTATACTCATTCCCTCTCATTACCGACTTTTTTCCTGCCTGGAACCCCCCTCCCCTTTCCTATAGTCGTATGATCCTCCACTTACATGAGACCATCGCAGCTCAAAAACTCGGAGAGGGCCAAAGGAGTGCACCAGCAAGCGCGTACCACCATAGAACCAGATTTGATCATTACAGCAGCCGGTTTATATGTATGCATATATATGTGATCCCTGATGTTGCAGCTGCACCCGTTGATGATCACGGTGACACCAGTGTGCACGTGTGTGTAAGTGTGTGTGCTTCCCATGGATCTCCTTTTCTGTGTGTCACCTCAAGTCCAACCGCCCCCCCCCCCCCAAAAAAAAAAAAAACGCACACAAACGATGTTTGTGTGTTGGGTACAGGGTAGCTGGGCGTGGATAGAAGACAACAACCTCTATCGCCTACGCCTGCCCACCACAAACCGACGACGCCCTCCTCATCATCCACACAGTGCATGCATGCCTCTCTGATAACGAAATAGCCCAGCTTTGATATTTTTTTTTTTACACGCAAGTGAGTATTCGCACCATCCATAGGCAGCACACACGACGAGACAATGAGCGTGAATGCAATCAAAGCTGCATGGCAAGGCGCAGCGGAGCTGAAACGGTACTGCAACCACGTCATCAACACCCTAGGGCCGCAGACCCCACCCGAGGCATTTCTTTACCGCGGGAACGCCTACTACGCACTAGGGCAGCCGTACTTCGCTCTGGCAGACTACAACACCGCTGCGTCGGTGCTAACTCTCTCTGGGGAGCACCGGCGTCGCTGCAGGAAAACCCTCGATATGTTTCCGGAAACACAGACTGGGGTTTACCCCTCCACTGACTCCCATTTGCACATATTTGTCAAGCCGATGCTTGCCAAGTCTTGCGCGGTAGAGACCATTAACGAACGCATAGGCCGCGGGGTACGTGCGCTGGAGAATATGCCACGCAACAGTGTTGTTGTGCAGCCGACAAATCCGTGGCTTCTGTACCCTGTAGAAGAAGGACTGTGCTCGTACTGTGGCATCAGCCTTCCGGAGCGCAGCTTTGCGTGCACAAACCACGAATGCCATGAGGAGTACTGCAGTCGCGACTGCCGTCAGGAGGCTATGTCGCACTATCACGCCGCGGTGTGCTATAACACGGCATACCAAAGTATCGAGCTAGATGTATTCGCCAAGATGAAGGAAGCGCAGAAGGCCGGTACAGTAGCGGAGCGCAACGCTGCAGCAGCACAGCTCCTTATGCTACGCGTCCTGTCGGCTGGGATGCAGAGGCATGTGGTGCCCTCCGCCATGGGACAGGTTCGCATCTTGTCAGGCCGTCTCACATTTAGCCCAGAGGTGTTGTCTACATCGATGCTGCACCTGTATGAACGTCTCGCGCGCGCGCTACACATCACCACAATCGTGCCGTATGAAGAGATGATAGGTATTCTGGCGCGCGTTACAGCGAACTGCTTTCATCGCGAGGGCACTGTGGAACTCAACCTGCCGCGGTCGATGCTCAACCACTCCTGTGCGGCAAACGTTGCCGAGGACGTGCGAACCGGTGCCATGATCACGACACGTGATGTTGCGCGTGGTGAGGAACTACTCATCAACTACTACCCGCAACTGAAAGATTTGTGCTACGTAGAGCGCTCCTCAGAGCTGAAGCGGCGCGGTTTCTGCTGCATATGCGCCAAATGCGAGCGGCAGGGGTAACCTGGCCCCTCCAAGACGTGTCCGAGGGCAGTGAGAATTGGGGAGGGGGTGAAAACGGTGAATCTCGAAGGTAGATATCCGGCAGAGGGAGAAGTGAAGCCCCCGCGGGCAGAGAGAGCGAGGAAAGAGACGAAATGTAGTCTTTGTTGTGACACCCCCCCCCTGCGCGCGTTACCCCCCCCCCCATACACTCACCACACGTCTACGGTCAATATCAGCGTCAAGATGGATATAAAGCCACCAGGTGAATTCCCTCTCTCTCACCAATCCCTCCTTTTTTTTCTTCTTCCCTCGGTCTATTACTTTTTCCTTCTTGAACCGCACGGATGTGAGTACAATATATATATATATATATTCGAAACAAGAGGAAGTGGTAGCGAGGATGTTGAAGAGCGGTGCAAGGGGTCATACCTTAGTTTGCTTGTGTCCCAGTGTTTTTTGCCCTTTCCCTGTGTAAGGAAGTGGGAGAATAATGGGGGGAGAGAGAGAGATGGGGGAAAGCCTGTCGAGTGAGGGTGCTGTCGTATTTTTCCGAGCATCCTCTTCCCCCCCCCCTTCCTTTCCTTCATTCCCCTCAGCGTCTGCGAACCAGGTCCGCGCGCATATGACATCTATCGAAGGTATTTTTTTTATTCTATATCGAGAGAACGGTATGGGTCTGTGGACATGCCAGGCGCGATACGTGATTCGGCGGTGATGTGGGTGGAGGCGATGGAATCCTCACAGGCGTGTGCGCCTCAACCTGCTAACGATACGGCACATGTCGACGGTGAAAAAAAGGAACAGGGCAGAGGTGTGCTTGGTCATCACGCCATCAGAAATCTCTTAAGTGATTGTGTGAAGCTTCTTTTCGATACGTGAATGGCGTAGCAACAGGAACAAAAAAAACCGCGGGTGCCCACAGGGTCGCTTCACCCCTTGCCTCTCCTGTCTCCCCCTCTTCCCTTCCTCCTTCACGACAACCAGAATCACCTCCACCCCCTTTTGTTTTGTTCCTCCTCTGCTTATGAACGGCATCTTCGCTGTAATACCCACCGCACCTGAGGCGCATACTCTGACAATATATCCTCCCATGTACAGTTTGGAGAACCAAGTGATGTACGTGCACATAAAAGACACCGGACACCCACGTTGACGGTACGAACCGCGCACAAAAGTGTAATCGTAAGCATCTCCTCTCCAAACAGCTCCTGCCGCTTCCCCCCCCCACACCACACACATACACACACACGCACCCTGATTCCCCACTACCGCGGCAACAGCGATAGGCCACCACCACGGCCATCCTTTCGAACGCGTTGCATTCCCTTTCCCTTACCGCTTTGTTTCCCCAGGAAAAAAAAAAAAGATGCTGCGCACTGTTCTGCTACTCGATGGTAGTGATGCCATGAACAACAGTTCAGATTATCTGCCGAACTATCTCCTCGCCATGCGCCCCCCACTGCTACGTTTGGTGGAGCAGTACCTCGACTCCACACCGCTCGCGTCCCTTGGCGTGGTGGTGATGCGCGACGGTATTAGTCACCGACTGCTGCCGTGTACCACAAACCACAACGAGATTGTTGACGTGTTGGAGCGCGATTTTTTTTTGCACGGCGGCTCTGGAAACACGTCTATGGAAAACGGATTGCGGATGGCCATGTCGGAGCTGGTAAACATGCGTGAGGTAGCCGCTCTAACGGGCGGGAACTCCAAGACGTCGCCCACGGCAGTTCGCGACCCGCGCGCGGCGTGGAAAGGGTCATCGACACAACTTAATATAACTGTCTTCGTAGCCTCCGTCACGCTCATTGACCCCACAGATGTCTTCGCTGTTGTGAACATCATGGCCGCGTTGTCCATCCGCATCAACATTGTTTCACTTGTCGGTGCTGTGCATGTATACGAGGTATGCACCACTGCAACAGGAGGGACACTGTACTGCCCCCTGAACTATGATCATCTTCTGCGCATTGTCGATAAGCTGTCAACCGCACATCGCGCGATGGCGATGATGCGAAAGAAGGGAGAACGGCGGGGTGGTCGCCAACAGCGGATCAAGCGATCTCGCGAAAAAGGTGACGAGGTCCTCGTTGATGACAGCGACGGTGATGAAAACGGTGTTGATGCACCAAGACTTATACCTATCGGATGTCCCGTGTACCTCAAGGCCCCACCGACACACAGTACCGGCCCGTCCTCCACCGCCTCCTCCTGTTCCCTCTACTTGGCATGCCCCCAGTGCCATCTTGTTCAACTCACCGTCCCCACCACCTGCTCCATGTGCCGCCTCCTCCTGTGCAGCGCGCCGATGCTGTACAGCACCTTCGTATCGCATAATTGCCTGGTGCCACCTGTAAAACCGCTTCGTGTGATACAAGAAACATCGCTGTCGACACCAGCTGACAACACGATGGACGCAGCGTCGACGGCCGCCATACACGACGGCGGTGTGGTTAAATCAACAGTAGAGAAACCGATACGTTGTAGCCTCTGCATGACGACCATCTTAGCCGAAGAAAACACGAAGCCTAACGGCGGCGAAAGACTCGGTAATACAGTAGTATCATCAGAGAGAACTTCCCTAGCGGTGCTGGGAGCGCAGGTGTGGCAGTGCAGCGCGTGTGCCTCGTACCGCTGCAACGCCTGCAACGACTTTGTGTTTCACACGATCGGCCTCTGCCCCGAATGCGTGGCGCTGCAGTGAGCCCCTCTGAAGCAGAGGAAGTGAGACCAGTATGAAACAAACAGAAACGTCACTAAGGAAAGAATCCACCCTCAATGTTTCATGTGTAGGGTGCGTGGGTGGGTGGGGGTTGCAAGGGGGCAAAAAAAAAAACGTCCACGAAACAACCGGCAAAAAAAAAGGGGGGTGGTAAAACGAAAAAAGAAAAGGCTGTCGCACTAGTCCCCTCCCCTCCCCTCTCCCCCCCTTCCCATTCCACATCTCCTCTTGCTAAAGACGTGCGATGAAGCATCAATTGAAGTATCAGCTATGACGCTGATTTCTCTACAGGACACCACATCCCTTTCTCAGCACGGAAATTGGGCAGCTCCCACAGTGTGGAGAGGGGAAGGAAGGGGGAAGAAAAGAATCAAAGCAGATCCCCTCGCACACGCGCACGGGAAAAACACGAACACACACTGTCAGCGGGCAACCTCCCCCTCCCACTGGCTCTTACCAAGTACGTGTGTGGCGTCCATGGCTCCCCTGCTTCGCATTGTAGGGTATTATATGTAGAGTATCACCTATTCACCTGCGTGTACCCCACTTTTTTCCCCCTCGATGAATTTTGCGTTTTTTTTACGTTGGCATTCTTTCATGGGCAAAGTATTAGCCCCATAGATGTAAGCACACACGCGCATGCACTCATCTCATTCACCCCCCCCCTTCCTTACCTCCGTTGAAGCCACCCATGCTTCGACTCACATCTCTCTCAAGGGTCGTCACGAGTGGCGTCGCTGCCTTGACGCCGTCGTGCTGGAAAACAAAGCCCGCTGGTTGGTATCTTGTCCCTAGTACTAACCTGCCGGAAACTGAAGAATTACATGTTCGTAAGTGCTTTGACTTTCTTAATCATAGCGCCCAGTACCTCTTTCTTGGGCAGGTCATGGCCCTCGCTGAAGAATTAGATTGCATCCCACGGCTTGAGTGGTTCTATACGGAACTTGTTTTTTTTCTTCCACCAACCCAAGAGGCGGAGATGCTAGCGAACTACATGAACGATCAGGAGCGTCTTCGGTGTGGCCTGCGCAACCACTCAGAAGGCGGCACCAGCTCCTCAGATATCGCATGGAGTAAGGAACTGAAGGATCGCGTTCAGCGCAGAGCGGAGGAAGACTTCTGCTGGCTCCTAACGAATGATCAGCGTAAGACGGAGAGATTCCTACAGGAGACATTTATGCAGTGGCATCATCGCGCCGACTACCTCGTGACGCGCAAAAGTCGTGAGAAGCGTGAGTTCCGAGAAGACTTGACACTGCACAAAGTGATCCAGCAAGGACAGGAGCGCAAGAGGCGTATGCAGAGGCGCCGCTCCCGCGACGAGGCTCGGCAAGAAGCCATTCAATCCGGTAAGGAGTCTGAGTGGGACAACTTCACGCACGATGTGCTTCCACGCGAGCTTCGCGAGGCGCTCGACCGTGAGAGCGACGGCATGGAGGATGTGCGGCTCTCTCGCGCCGGAACGGCGACTGGAGGGTGGAGTCGCAGCATGCGCTCTCATCCAAACTTTCGCTAATATATATATATATATATACATGATGTGTTCATGCCGCGCCCTCTGCTGAAGAACACGTGCGAATGGGTACGAAATATATATATATATATATATCGACGGGAGGGGAGGGGGCAATCCGGGCGAATAAGGCACGTAGGGGCTATCAACCGTGTGTGTGTGTATGTAGGGAGAGAGGGCTCTGTGCTTTTCTGCTCTATTTCCACAGTCCCTTGACGCCCCCCCCCTCCCTTCTCCAGTTGTGTGTAGTGTGCTCTATAGCATGCAACACAACCAGAATGACTGCTACCCAACGAAACCTGAACAGGACCCTTTGTGGAACATGTGTGCTTCTGCCTGTGCGAAGTGCTGCTGCTGTATTGGCACCTCTCTCTGCTCTGAACACGCCTCTATTGTTTTTGCCTTCAAAGTGTCCGCCACACAAACACACCTACTCGCCTTCGCCTCCCCCCCCCTCTTCTTTTCCCCTGTTCTATTCACAGCCGTGTGGACGACTTTCATAAAACACTCAGGGTACCCTGCCATGTTCTCCCTATCGCGATGTTGTCTTCGATATGCACCACGACGGCCATCACTCTTCGGTGAAGTTGTTGGTGGAAATAGCCGTCCCGGTCGCACAAATGCATGGCAACCACGAACACACCACCCGAAGATAGACGCCGGCGAGGAGGCGGTGGCAGAAGCAGAGGTTGTGCTCCCCCCCACCTCGACATTCGAAGACGGTACGCTTCTAACCGCGGATTACACCGATAAAGCTCAAAGGTTGCCGCGACAAAAGCACCCTCGCCGCACAACTGCCTTTCCACCATTGTCTGTCGATGCGCTTGCCAAACCGGTGGTTCTACAAGACGTGCAGGACACCTATGCCGTCACCCCGACGCAGGAAGTCCACGGTCAGCACCTCTGGACAGCCACAAAAGTGCTGCGCAGCAACAAGCACGTGCGCAGGGCGAATGCGGCCTGTGTTGTGGGAGGCGCTAGCGCGATTCGGCGTATCTGGCGCATGTACAAAATCCGACCGAACGTGGTATATGTGCCGAACACCACGCCGACAGTGCCGGAGTGGTGCCTTGAGGACGAGCTGCCGACGGTGATCGTGCGCTCCCAGCCTGTGGCAGTGAAGCGGCACCTGTTGAGCGCTGAGTACAGCGACGGCTATGCTGCAGAGTTCCCACTGCCATCGAACTGCGTCGCCGATGCCACAGTGCTGATGGCCCCACCACCTGAGTCAGTGCAACGGGACACCGAAGTGCCGAAGACTGGTGCCGCGTCGTCCTCGGCGCCGAAACATCCCTCGGACACTCGAACCTCTCAGAAGCCCTTCGATAGCTGCTCTGTGGGTGCCCTGCTCGTGTTAGTCGGACTGCGCATCCCCAGCAACATTGGAGCTCTGATACGCGCCGCCTCGGATATGAATTACGATGCCGTTCTCCTGGTCAACTGCGCTGACCCGACACAGGAGAAAGTACTGCGAGCAAGCGACGGCACCGCACTGAACCCAGCCCTGCGCATCTGCGAGACAGATGCAACGGAACAGTCGTGTGTGTCGCTGCTCTCGAGTATCGCCGCACAACATCACCTCATGCCGTTCTTGGCGGTGCCATCGCAGGAAGTTGAGTCCGCCTTCGAAGTAGCAAAACGCTTTCACATATACAACGCCACCAACAAGGAGACAGCTGGTCGACAAGAGAGTGCAGGCGCGGCTGCGAGTAGCAGTGAAGGCCTTCGTGCTTCTCCACCTCCGCAGCTCGGCGCGATGGTCATCCTTGGCTCGGAAGCGCAGGGGCTGCGCGACCTGAACGGCAGGTGGGACGTGCCCTATCAGCTGGTAACGCTGCCATTACCCAACCCAATGGTGGACTCGTTCAACGTAAGTGTGGCGGGATCTGTGCTGATACACCTCTTCCGACCGGGAGCAGAGTCGCACTTCACGCGCCTTGTGGCGCTTTCGGGGGAAGCCGTTGGCGACCTGTTGCCTACGCCCCTGCTAGAGGACAACGAAGAGACTGACGCACACACACAAAAATGGGAGAGGACATGATGGAGCGAAATCGCCTCTAATATCTCGCCGGAGGAAGGGGTAAGCCGAGCACACGACTATATCTAATGGCAGGCACACCTACACACATCAAGTCACTCTTAAGCCTAATTTAGTCGAGTACGCTCATTACATCTTTGTTTTTTTTTTTTGTCTCCGACGCCTCTGTAACTCGCCACCCACTGTGCGGCGTTGGTGTAAACATGACATGTGTGTGCCACGCATCGAGGGAACACGAACATTTGCGTGTTCTCGCGAGACACCTGCGTTGTCGCACCAAACATGCACAATTAGGACAACACACACACGCACCATCTCCTCCTCTGTACCCTCGCTCAGCAAGCCACACCCAAGCAGTGCCATATGAACAATCATCCCTCACTTGTTATCCGCATTTTCCATGGGGGCCCCGCGGCGGAAAGAGCTGTGGAGGGGAATAACCGGGAAGCGCAAGACAAATAAAAACATTGCGCACTCTCGACGCTGGGCTAATGGTTTGGGTGAATCGTTACTGCATATCGCCCCCTATTCCTGTTCTCTTTTTTTTTTTTTCGGAATATGATTTCCTTCATCTCTTTTTTTTTCCCCTCTCGACTTCACGACACCACCATTCACTCCGACCCCATCGGCTGCCCTCACGTACAGTATGCAGTGTGAAGAAGCAGCCCCAAAAAAGCGTTTGACGGTAGCCGACGGTGGTGATTTCGGAAACGGATGTAGACCCCGATCGAATACACCACAACCCTCACCCCTCCTTTTGTTTGTTTTTTGACAACCAGCATGAGTAACAGCCAGAACGCGGCAGCGAAGCTGCCGCCGCTACACAAAACCGTTATTATCCCCTCCACCCCTGGCTCAAATGCCCGGGATGGCACGAGCAACAGCAACAATCTCAGCTTTGCTAGCGGCAGTGTGGCAGGGTCGACGCAAATATCCGGGCTTTCCAATCTCCTGCGCAACTCCCGTATCAGTAACGCCCTTTTTTCCCTCCCGAACGCTGAGCATTCCTCAGGGCCATCGCGCCACACTCACAGCTCTCGCGATGACGCACTCCTCGCCTCGCTTGTTGGCACTGATCTAGCCGTCACGAAAGCGGCTGCAACCGACTATTACAACCAATACAAGGAGATGGCAGCCGAGAACGCGAGGTTGCGCACTTCTCTACGGCAGCAGGAGATCGACTCTGTGCAGGTTGTCCAGTTCCTTGAGAACAAGCTGAAGGAAGTGCAGACCGAGTCGGAGGCGTACAAGATGGGCATTACACGGCTGCTTGACGATCACCACAGCGCGGAGAAGGAGCTGCAGTCCCAGTACGCTGAGATGGTTCGCGAGCGTGATGTAGAGCTGACGCGCTACGCGTCCGTAACCTCGCAATTGCATGATAACCTTCGCGAAGCCTCACGCTTTGTTCGACAGCGACAGGAGCACGCAGTGGAGCTGCAACAGCTACAAAAACAGCTCGACGACCTTGTCGTTCAGCACGAGAAGGAGTTGGCAGAATTGAACTTCCAGACGATTGACCGAAAGCTGAAGCTCATCGCACTGGAGAAGACGATGCGGGCCGAGTTTGAGGCATTGGTAGAAGCACGGGCGGCAACGGCCCTGGAGGAGCGCTTTCAGAGTGTGCTTGACCGGACAAGACAGCTGGAGGAGGAAAGAACGTTGATGACAAACAACATCCAGGACCTCATGCACCTTACGACCGATATCGACGCTGATCGAGTGCAAATACGACGCGAGGCAGAGGTCCAGCAGCAAGCAAACAAGGAGCTGGCTCAACATGCAATGGCACGCAAGCGACAAAAAGAGCAAGCGGACCTAAAGATCTACGAGCTGGAGGAACGGGTACGTGAGCTCACTACACAGCAGCAAGTGATGCGAACACAGCTGAAAGAAACCTATCAAAGTCGCATCGACGCGCTGGAGGCGGAGTTGAAGGCAACGCGTGCGTCGCTGCAGATCCACCGTGCAGACCTACAGAGCATGCGCCAGCTCACCGCCCGCGTGATCAACGAGCGTAGTGAATTGGAGAACTTCTTCCACACCGCCTTGGCGGATTGCCAGCGCTACCGCCAGGAATTGTCAGCGAGCTCTCTTGCATCGACCTCGCTGTCGTCTGAGGTCGTGAAGTGGGGCAGCGTACCGAATGGACGCGACGTGTCGAGCTCCTTGCCATCGGAGTCGTGTACGACGGTCGCAACAGTCGTGAACTCGTCTGCGGCGCCATTGGCGACCACATGGAAAGACAGCGGCGTCCCTTTCGAGGAACTCCCCTGGAAGGACAAAGAAAAAGTCATCAAGTCGTTGCTCTTCTTCATCAACGCCAACTACTACAGGTCCTTGTCCGACAGCACCCCGCTGGACAATAAACTTGCTCCATAACAGAAGCAAGATGCTATCTTCTTTGTTGCTTAAGATGTACAATATCGGACACCACGCGAAAACACGATTAAATCCCCTCCGAGGAGGAGGCAGGAACGAAAAACAGAGTATTTGAGGGGCCCTAACGGGACGAAAGGACACAGATCCGCTGCAGCCAGCTTCCGCACTGGCGGCGGCTGAAAATACATTGACTCGATATGTTTCATCTCTTTTAGCTGTTCCCATGCAACATTGCTCGGCTTAATCGGGCACGGCAGCTGGAACAAAAAAAAAACACCGCAACCCATAACCATCACCACCCCTACCCCTGAACCCACCAGACCCCGCGCTGCACGACGAAGGCCAGCCCGACGGCCGGCCGCCGAGAAGGCCACGCGCCGGCGTCGGAAAAAGTGCTCCCAACAGGGGTCGAACCTGTGACCTTGGGCTTATTAGACCCACGCTCTAACCGACTGAGCTATGAGAGCGTCGGTGCGCCTTGTCTCCGGTACGTGTTTGACTCGTTGTCGCATGGGCGACATTGTGTTGCCCTGGGGGGAGGGGCGACGCCTATCCGGCAAACGACTAAATACACAATTGTACAAAGGCAGCTTGCACCGTAGCTCTCATAGCTCAGTCGGTTAGAGCGTGGGTCTAATAAGCCCAAGGTCACAGGTTCGACCCCTGTTGGGAGCACTTTTTCAGTGCATGGGGAGGAGAGCTCGTCCATGTGCTGCGCTCTGTTTTGGTGGGAGTGGTTAAGGTTCTCCTGGAGAACGGGGGGAGGTTCAGCGTTCTTTATTTTGTGAAAATCTTTTCCGCAGACCTTGCGCTGCTTCTGGTTGAGAAAAGCATGGGCGC
>CM007344.1:386801-489301 GCA_000333855.2 Endotrypanum monterogeii | reverse complement strand
AAGTTCACCTCGTTTGCCAGCATCGCGCGGTCTTGTTCACTGAGACCAACATTGTCCAATGTGATATCGCCGTTGACGGCCTTCACCTTCTTGCAGAGCTCGCACCACTTGGCGTCGCCAAGCTTCTGGCGCATCGGCTCAAAGCAGGGGGAGCGCAGCACCTCGAAGTCCAGCCGCTCCTGCGGGTTCAAGTATTTCTTCATGCGGCGAGAGCGCTTCCCGCGCATGAGCAGATAGATACACTTTACATCTGGAGTTTCCTTGAGGATCTTATACAAAAGCACCTTGCCTACAAACCCAGTACCACCTGTCAGGAGCACCGTGCGATTGGAAAAGCCTGCACGGATATCGAGAGACATGGTCACGCTTCCTTCAGCACAGTGGAAACGGATGAGGAAGGGCAGAAGAATGGGAGTGAGAAGGGGGGAGGGGGGGGGAGTTACGCTCACCCTTAGTTATGATCTATTTGTGTGTGTCTGTGTGTGTGTGTGTGTGTGTGTGTGTGTTGCTCTTGTGCTGGACGTGGTTGTATTGATTTGCTTTTCATGCTTCGTGTTGAGGAGGAGAAAGGTAAGAGGTATATTGAAAAAAAGAATTGGCAGGAACAGTGACAGCCACATACTCGTAAGCAAGCAGTGAGGATGGAAAAAGGTATGGACAGGGAGGCGACAGCAAAGCCAAGGTAAGGACAAGAAGTCCTAGGAACAGAGATGAAAAAAAAAAAAGGTGGTCAAAGAGGAGTACTCACCCCAATGCCCAAGAAAATAAAGGCAGAGCTATGGAGCTGTCTGCGTATCCCTCTGCAAACGTCTGTATCCGTCCGGTTTGGTCGGTGTGCATGCTTCTGTAACACCGAGCCTCTCCCCTTTCGACTTGCCGCCCCATGTTCCCCCCTGACTGTATTTCCATTTAACAAAACAACGGTGTGCATGTGTATTTGTGTGTGTGTGTGTATGTATGTATGTATGTATGTGTGGATTTGCGGCGACAGACTTTCCGAAGTGCTTCCATATTTTCGTGCATTCGCTAACGCGTATATCTTATGTTTTCGTCGATGACATGACAGCCTCGAGCCTACACACGCCGCCGGAGGTTCCGTGAGTGATAGCTCGAGTGCCGATCCCTCGCACCGATGTGGCACCAAAGGATCCTGACACCGACGCTGAGGAGCTCCTCAAGTGGGACGTTTATGCAAAATTTCCGAAACAGAAACGCCTTGTAGTCTACACACCCCAAATATATATAAATATATACAAATATATATATATATATATATACTTCATGTAAAACAATACGAAACAACCTATTTCGAGCCTTGTGGATAAGATCGCTAGATGACCACAAAGGATCCTGCTCAAGCCGCCACACCGACACCGGTGCATTTGAGCATTCTGAGGTTTCCATAGGAGTGTGAAGATATCCCCTGTCGGCTACCGCAGTCATCCCGCTTCCTGCAAAATTTCCATCTCGTGGAAAGGTGTCGCGAATACCTGACTCTGCTGTTGTCCTTGTCTCTCTCTTTCTTCCCTCGCCACCTCTTGCCTTCGTCAGCTGCTCGTCGTCAACACCGGTTTCGGCTGACCTGTGCTCAAATAACCTCGTAACTTTGGCACAGGCCGCATAGTGAGGGAGGCATATGCGAGCATTGTCATTGAAGCGATCCAGCACAACTCATCTTGTCTTCCCTCACTGTAAGGGATTTGTGTCGCTGCAGCAGCTAAGCGCAGAGTCATAAGATTCTGCAGTGAAGCAAAAATATTCACAAGCCCCCCCCGTCATTACACCTTTGCTGCTGCCACGGTCTCCAATGCACTTCCAGGCCCTTTCACGTGCCCCGCAGCTTACCCCGCCTGACAATCAGTGAACGGTATTATCTGGGTTTGATGAGGGGTCTTGGGAAAAGAGTGCAACACGACTCTAACACTCACCCGACGGAAATTTAAAAGTCGCCTATTGCGTCCAGGAGTCCTTGACGAGTTGGCTGCTTGGACTGATAGCGTTACAGGTGGGGAAGGTGAGCTATCAAGAATGTGAAAAGCCCCCCCCCCTCCCTCCCTTTCTTATTTTTTTTTTCATTTTTTTAAACGATTCGTGAGTATAACGTGCTACAGCACTTTTTTTTTTTGGTCCCATTCATCCCCTTACCTGCTTTCGTTCTTTTTTTCCTCCGCATCTGTGGTTATACCTTCAGATGGTGCGCTTGTGTACGTGTCGTCGTTATGAAGAAGGCCTCCCTTCATCTGCTTTCCGACGGGAAGAGGAGGAAAAGAAGGGGGGGCTTACTCAGCACTGAGAAGCACTGCGGCCATTATGCCTCCTGAGGTGCGCCGCCCCCCCCCCCTCTGCCATGTGAGCTAGAAACCCTCAAGCAATGAAAAAGGTGGTTTGCACTCATCTCTGGTCATTCATGAGTCGACACGTTCGTGATGGTGTCTGGCAGGTGTGAAATTAGAGCATGAGCGAGCGCTGATGTGCAAAGGACCAGGAAAAAAAAAAAAGATCAGAAGACGAGCTGGACCTAGGTCAGAAGCGGTACTCCACGAGCAAAAGGAGCCTCAATGCATTTTCGGCAAGGAAAAAAAGAGGAATGTAGGTTCTATGGAGCAGATGGCTTGAAGCATGAGATTGCGTGCAACATCCCTTTCCCGTGACACTGAAGAAGACAACAACTCCTCCATATAGGCCCCACCGAGCAGCCCTTCAGGCAAAAGAAAAGCCGTAATTGTTTCCTAGTTCCTCCCAGCACGCACATCTGGGGCACAACTGTAACATCAGTAAATAAAACACCCACACAGACACACACACACACACACACACGCACTCTCTCTGAGTGGGTGAGAAAAAGAAATGTGTGCTGAACGTGCCTCTTTGCCTTTCCTCCGCTTCGCCCCCCCCCTCGCCCGTACGACAGAAATCCCGTTTTATTTTCTTTCCGTCATGGGAAGGGAATTGGGATGTGCCCTTTTCCCTTATGCGGGGATTCCTGTGCTTGGATCTGACTCACTATACGTGAGTGAGCCATTCATCCAAGACAAAAAAAAAAAAACAGAGAGACGGCAAAGAGGAAGTGGTGTGGTGAGTGAAAACTGAATAACCTGAAAAATAAAGCTCGTGCAAGAACCACATACGTAGTCACCCAACACGCACGCACGTCAGAGCACACTCACGATCCCACCTGCCGGATGGGTGAACGGATGAATGGAAATATGACACAAATACACACAAACAAAAAAAAAAAGAGGTGAAACTCATAAAAACATCTTTGAATCAACATGAGCTACGTTATATCCCTGGAGGTGCATGCGTATATGCATGCGACAGCAGGGATCAAGTAAGCTGCCCGAGCGAGGTGACCGTCATGGCGGTAATATTCTTCATGACACATATCGACTGTTTCTTCTGACCTCACAGAGCACCCAAACCCTCCCCCCACCTCTTATCCATCGCTTCCAGCTTCATCTCCTCTCAAGCACACACACATACACACACACTCGATTGGATAACTGCATGGTAAAGCTTCTCCAGGAAAAAAAAAATCATTTGAGCTAATAAAGCAATCGACCCTGCGAAGCAACATATATATAATGTAAATGGAGCATCGCTGCACCAATGCAAAGCATAGCACGCAGCCGGTCAAAGATACCGTATTGCATGGAAACAGGGCGAGGTGCGCCTGCGCGTCCCAACGCTTTGCGAGAACGAGCAACAGAAGACCGCTATGAGCGCCAACCCACTCCTCTGTCCCTTCGCTTGAACGGTATATGCCTCGCTCGGAGGAACACTTTCGGGAACTAGTACACGCGCTTCGCTGGTGGGAAGCTCTCTATCTCGTTGGTCAGTGTATCCATGTGCACTGAGCGATAAGCAAGGCGCACGTTTCCACTGGTGTCGTCGAGGTAGGCCAGTGTGTGCTTCATCCAGTTGTGGTCGTCACGCTCAGGGAAGTCGTCGCGCGCGTGTGCACCGCGACTCTCCTTGCGCACCACAGCCCCGCTAATTGTCATCATGGCGTTCGTCAAGAGGTTGCGCAACTCGAGTGCCTCGATTAAGTTGCTGTTCCACACCGGCGATTTGTCATCCACAAGGGCGTGGGAGAAGTCGCGGTAGCATTCCTCGATGATCGCCTTGCCTGTCTGCATGCTGTCCTCTGTGCGGAACACGGCGGCGTAGAGTGCCATTGCCTCCTTCATACGCTCACGGATGCGGGCTATGGGAATGTCGCCTTTATTGCTGAGTATGCGATCCAAATCAGCGATGGATACCTCACCAGCGTCTGCACGGAGGTCAGGCTGATTGCGTCCCTCTTTTGTCAGGTTGAAGATGACGGTGTTGGCACACGACTTGCCAAACACAACGATGTCCAGCAGCGAGTTCGCGCCAAGGCGGTTGGCTCCGTGAACGCTGGCGCACGCACACTCACCAGCAGCGAGCAGGCCAGGCACGATCGCGTTGTCATCGCCGTTGCGCGGGCTGACCGCCTCACCAGTCCAGAGCGTCGGCACACCACCCATCGAGTAGTGCACAGTCGGCACAATTGGAATAGGCTCTTTTGTCACGTCGACACCGGCAAAGATATGCGCGCTCTCTGAGATGCCTGGGAGCTTCTTGTGGAGTGTTGCGGGGTCGAGGTGGTGCAACTGCAACATGACGTGATCCTTCTTGGGTCCACAGCCGCGACCCGCCAAAATTTCCATCGTGATGGCGCGCGAGACCACATCGCGCGATGCCAAATCTTTTGCCTTTGGGGCGTAGCGCTCCATGAAGCGCTCACCCTCGCTGTTCACAAGGTAGCCGCCCTCTCCGCGCGCACCCTCGGTGATGAGCACCCCTGGGCCATAAATTCCGGTCGGGTGGAACTGCACAAACTCCATGTCCTCCGCCGGCAGGCCTGCACGTGCCACCATGGCTGTCCCGTCGCCCGTGCAACTCTTTGCGCTTGTGGTGGTGAAGTACACTCGACCGTAGCCACCGGTGCACAGCACAGTGTACTTGGACTTGAAGCGGTGGATTGTACCATCATCGATGCTCATGGCCATCACACCACGACAGCACCCGTCCTCCATGATCAAGTCAAGGCAGTAGTACTCATTGTAGAAGTTTACACCATACTGAAAGGACTGACCGTACAGGGTGTGGAGCATGGCGTGACCCGTGCGGTCTGACGCTGCGCACGTGCGGCGGGCCTGCTTTCCACCGTAGTGGATCGACTGACCACCAAAAGCGCGCTGGTAGATGAAGCCATCTTTTGTGCGTAGAAATGGCAACCCCATGCTCTCAAGCTCCGAAACGACGCACGGGGCCTCCTGGCACATGTACTGGATCGCGTCCTGGTCTCCAAGCCAGTCCGAACCCTTGACTGTGTCATAGACATGCCAGCGCCAGTCATCCTCCTCGCAGTTCGCAAGGGCAGCGTTAATGCCCCCCTGCGCGGCGATCGTGTGCGAGCGAGACGGATACAACTTCGAGATACAAGCCACATCGTAGCCTGAGGCTGCCACACCCATGGCAGCGCGAAGACCAGAGCCGCCTGCGCCAACTACAACACAATCATAAGTGTGATCGATGACCGGGTAGGCACGGCTAAGAGCCAGACGAGTGAAGGTACGGCGAAGCATTGTGATGAAAATATTTTCGTGTTTTTTGTTTTTTTTTTTAGGACACGTCTTTTTATATGTGAAATCAATGTTTTGAGTATGTGTAACGTATATATATATATATATATATATATATTTTATAAGTGCGGCTAAAATATGGAGAGGGAGGGAGGAATGTGGCGCAGTGCGCGTGTGCGTACGCTCCTCCGAAGTACTACTAAGATGCCTGGGGGCGTTGACAAATTTCTCTAGGCTGTATTTTTTTTTTTTTAAAGCGAATAAGGCGAGACGGATGGGGACGAGAGGCGAAATAAGGGTAGAGGGGTAAACAAATAATGTGTTCGGCATATGGGACGGAATGGAAAAAAAAAACAAAAAAAAAGGGGGGAAGAAAATCCAGTGAGTAAAATGATGAAGACGAGCTCGTCGCATTCCCTAAACGGCTCTGGGGTTGGCAGGCTGCGTCCCCACCTACACACACACACACACAGAAACCCTTAGCCAGTGTGGCATTATACCATACGCCTTCCGAGAGAAAAGAGGCAGGTGGAAGTGGCAGAAAAAACGTTGCCCGTTCACAGGACACCGCCCACTTGGATACAATATGTGCTCACGCATACGTACTGTATCGCCCCCACCACCACCACCCCCGCCCGCTTTGTCCCGATTATCAAACACATGCTCAGCCAGCGGAGTGAAAAGAAGAAAATCGATATGGGACGACGTGGGGTAAAAAAAAAAAAATGTGAAACACACTCACCGAAAAAAAAAAGTTTGATATGGATGCGGGCAGAGTGCACCCCCCTCCCTTCACACACACACACACACACACACACACAACCTTCCATAGAGAAAACTAGATGGACACAAACACACGTATACTTTGGGAGTGCTGCAGTGGAAGGCAATAGGTGAAAGGACTACAGGTGGGGGAGCCCTCTTTATCCGAGGTAATCTGCATACAACTACATATATATATATATATATATATATATCGCTATGTGTGTGTGTGTGTCGACAGAGAAGTGGCCCGGAGAGCAAATATGATGGCTGCACATCACAAAGGAAGGGGACAAGTTTGAAAAATCGTGGAGCTTCAGAATAACGGCAGCACGAAAGAAAAATACGGCAAAAGAAGAACGAAACGATTGTGGATGATAGCGAGAGCCTAAGCATCGCCCGTATGCCCCCCCCGCCCTCACCAGCTGTCGCCTCAGCGCCCTCTTGCTTTCCTCTCACGAGCCAACCTGCGTTCACCAGACGTGGCTCTGGTAACAGAGCTCCCCGGTGATGTGTGCTTGGTGTCGTCAGAGCGGTCCAACGGAGGCTCCTCTGATGCGCCCCCACCCAGCCCGCCCAAGAAAATGTTTCTCCTCTTCCCTCTCTTTCTTCCCAGTTGCTTGTCTCACCCTCGTTCGCGCCTATGGTGCAGATGACCGAGTCATGAACGAGATATTCGCGACATCAAAGCCAGACTTCACATCAGAAAACAGTCGCCGTGAAATGTCGGCAATATATGACATCAGTACTTCACTATCCGCAACTCTCGAGTAGGCAGAACTCAGGGAAGTGTGCTTGCCCATGTAAGCGAAGGGAACGAGCAGTGAGTATATGGCGCAGTCGTAGCTCGTGATAGTTGTATCGCTGAACAAGTACCGCTTGTTGTCTATCTGAGCTTCGATAGACTCACAACCCTGCAGAAACTCATGTTCGTACTGCTCACTGACAAGCGCGCCATACGCGGCGATCATAAAACGCTTTTTTAGTATTTTTGCGTAGCCGTACACCGCGAACCGTGCCCGCAGGTGAGAAAGATACAAGGCACGCTTGACTTGAGCGATCGCTAGGGACGGGTGGTCAATGAAGGCAATGCGATACAGAAAGTGCTCTATGCTGTGCTCCAGCATGCGTCGCAACGCAGCTCCTGTGGCACGTTGATCGCGGGTGAGGATGTCATCCATAGTTATCTGGAACTCGGACGTGATGAACTCCATTATTTTGGGGAGCTCATCGATGCGCTGGCGCTTGTAAATGAGAAAAGGGAGCTCGCCACTCGGCGCACCGAGCGGATTTATTGTCTCGATTGCCTTGTATGGAATCCCGTTGGCACGCAGATATGCCTCGACTCGCGTGCAGGCTGGTGATAAACTCGGTGCCCACGGGGAGCGAGGGAGAATAAACAGAAACAACTCTTTTTCCAATGCTTCACACGTCTCGATCAAGTGGAAGCGCCGCCGCTTCTCGAGAAAAGTGAAAATACGAAATACGATAACGCTGGTGGTGATCGTACCCATCACCACCGCGGCGCCGATTGCCAGTCGCCTCTGGACAGGAGTCAAACGCGATGTCGCTTCTTCACATATCGGCGCTTCTTTTTTCAGTCGTGGGAAGACGCCCCCTAGCACTGCATTAAAACTCTTCTCCATCGACTGCTGAACGTGGCAGAAGATTTCGTGGAAGTGATCTAATTTCATTTTGCATCAACGCTTTCCGTTTATGTTCGTTACTCTCGGTGTGAAAAGGGGTGTTGTAGTGTACGTACAGAAAAGACGATAGGTGTGTGAGCAGTTGCCTTTGCCACAGAGCGTGATGGTGTATCCTCCCCCCCAAAAAAAAAACCTCTCGTATCTCCTCCTCCCCCGGTCCTTTGTCTCGTTAGTAGAGTAATTTGTATCAATCTTTCCCTGCAACGTGCTTCTACAGCGGCATATATATATATATATATACAACTATATATACGCGGCGATGCAATGAGGAGGGGGGGTGGCGTTTCCGACCAATTACACGCTGTTGCTCATCAGAAAGATAATTGAAAAAATTAAGGAAAAGGGAGAAATAAAGCGATGTTGCAGAAACAGAATACTTTATAAATAGTGATGATATTCAGCTTCTTCCTGTGACAACAGTCACAAAAGATATTTGTTTTTTTTTTTTTGCTAGTAGCCTTGATGGCGCCATCAGCCACCAGCCCTTCCTCCTCAATTACTTGCACAGCAGCGTTGAGGTGCACATACAAGCACACATAGACATATACTCAGAGCCTGCACACTACACCGTAGGCGACGAGCGTCAATCCGTTCGGCCAAGCAAAAAAAAAAAAATTGGGCCCTCTGTGTTGATGTTTCTTTGAGCCCCCTTCCTGGAACCTCACGCAGGCGCAAGGGCAAAACACATGCCTATCGCGCGGTCACAATACGTGTAGTATACCCTTTGTCACCTACCGCACCCCTCCGCCTCAACTCGACTTCCTCTGCACTCCCCCCTCCTTCCTCTCTTCATCTCCCATGCTCTGCAACAGAACATTGGTGTGTTGTCTTTTTTTTTCTCTGCAGCAAAAAGCACGTACCCTCGTGAACTGCAGAGAGAATAGGTAAATCAACTGAAGGGCGCATAATGGGAGCGGAGGGATAGGAGACAGGGGCTCAAAAGCGAAGGGTGTGGTAGCAACAGAGCCTCCATACGAGTATTATGAAATGGAGCAGAATGGGAATGACGCTGCTCTTGATTTCACACCCTTTGTGGGAGGAAAATGCAGCGCAGCACATGCCGTAGTAAGTATGCATGCGTGTGTGTGTGGGGGGGGGGGTATGCGGGGAGAAAGCGAAGCGCTCCTGTGTACCCACACAGCCCATTACAGACACGCATGAAGCGTCCCCTTACCTACCCTCTCCCACACCAGCAGTGGAAGAGGCGACAATAAAACAAGATCAGAATCTCCCAGCGCTCCTCTCTCCTTGTCTCTGTAGCGAGAGAAGAACCTTTTCCTTTTGTGGCCCTCTCGCTGCATCTCCTCCTCTAAACAACGCCTGAGGTGTTCCAATCTGTGCGATCCTTCCACTCCTTGTTGTCAAGCGGACACACGGGACGCGTCTTCAACCATTTCTCGATGCAATGTGTGTGGAAGGCGTGACCACATTCACCCCACGTAATGCTACATTCCGCCGAGGTAGCCTCCGCGTTGCTCTGGCACACGACACATGGCCCCTCGACTTGGTTGCAGCAGATGCTGCACAATCCCGTCTCGCGCTCCCAGCATGAGAAATACACCGGATAAAACTCTTCAAGGGTAAATAGTTTGCGCTCACCCGGCGTTAGAGTTGAGCACGGTGTTGCATTGGCAGCAGCCGTGGCAGTGAGCTCTGCTGGCATGGCCGGGGTGTGCGTGGACGAAAAAACGCTCCAGATGCGTCGACTCGATGCGGCCCTAGGATTGCTTATGTGTGCGTAGGTGAAAGAAGGGGGAAGGGAAGGGAAGGGAGGGAAGGGGATATGAAAATATATGAGTGCTGCACTCTGGAGATGGAGCTGACAAGCACAAATGTATATAAATATATATTTATATTCAAGACTCACAAGGTATATGGCCGCACTCAGAAGTTGTGGAGGGGAGAGAAGGGAAACGAGGAAGTAGAAGGGATATAACAAAGAATTGATATATCTATCTATCTATATATATATATATAGAGAGAGAGAGAGAGAGAGATATCAATGGTGCTGGGACTCGCCCGGGACTTCAATTGTGAATCACTCAATGTTGATGCAAGCGGAAGCCGCCTACTCCCCCTGCACCCACCAGACCGCCCTCCCTTCTTCTCTTCCCCCCAACCCTATTTGTTCCTCACAACCCGCCCACACATATGCTTTGTAGGCTTGCTCTTATAGATGAGGAAAGAAGTCGTGGCCAGCGAAAAGCAAAAGGTGCAAAACTCGGCCAAAATGAGTTTGCACATCGCAAAGCCCACTGAGTACGCCAAGCCGTCACGAACGCAGCATTCAAACAATCACCATTATAGCCGAACAGGAAATCTTTTAGATATATGTTTTTTTGTGTGTGTGTGTCGAACCCCCTTTGTTGTCCTCCCGGTATGGGAGGCGGCAGGCGGCAGATCTCGGTATTGATCTGACAATGAGTACTTATGTGTGTGTGTGTGTGTGTGCACACAAATGGTGAGGAAAACAAAGAATTTCGAGAAAAAACACGAATGCACACACAGAGGCAAATAGACATATATATATATATATATATATATATATATAAATACGTCGGAAAAGAAAGTAGGAGGGCGAGAGGTGGGAGGATAATAATATGCAAGAATCAATCATAGGCCCATAAGGGTAGAAGAAACATATAGAGTCCACCAAAAAAGCACAATATGCGTGGCATCCACAATAAAATGGAGGAAGACATACACACACAGACACGGCTGGAGAGGAGGAGGAGCAGGGGGGGGAGGGAGGGAGGGAAGGAGCGAGAAGAAAAGGAGGGGGGGCTAACTCAATGTGGGTCGATAGGGGTGACAAGTGTGATGATGTCGCTCCAAAGAAGCTTGTTTGCACTGCCCTCCGTCTTTTCTCCCCCCCTTGCACTTGAACTTCAAACTTGTGCGCTACGAATCCGAGCCGTTGGAATAGGCAACATCCGCGCGTCGCATGGCCTCTGCGGCAGCCTCGTTAAGCTGGTGCCTCTCAGTCACGTCCTCCTCGGCATGAGGTGCCTCCGTCGAGCTCTCTGGCATGGACGCATTGTCGGCTCGGCGCATGGCCTCCGCAGCCGCCTCGTTCATCTGCTGTGTAGCGGACATGACTGTTCTGCAAGAAGAAACAATAAATGTCGGAAGGGAAAGATTACCTATAATAATGTCTTGCAACACATTACTGGGGCCGTGTGCTTCATTGATTTACTCGCAGGGGGAGGGGCAGAGGAGGAGGGGGAGAGGTTCGGTCATAAGGTCAGGAGTAACGCTCAGGATAGCATGAGCCAGAAGAGCGGAAGACAGAAAGTGTACCCCACGTAGCCATGGAGCATGTTTTGCTTTCAATGACTTGCACCCTCGTGTATGGAAATGTGCACAACACACACGCACACATTGAGAGGAAGTTACAAAAAAAAAAAAAAAGAGGGGAATTTGCAAAGGGGAAGAGAGATGCTTTCTCTTCTGCAGTCTCTTGATAACAACGGATGGAGAGCAAAGCGGTTTTCGAGAAAAAAGCTTCTCCTCTCATCGAGATGTGATTGTTCACAATGTCTGCCCCCTCTATGGAAGCTGCTCCTTTTTGCCCTTCGCCGTGGTTTTGAAGAGCAGGTCCGTCTTGCCACCCCCCCCCCTCCCTCGCGTGTTCTGCACTGCTCCATCTTATGTTGGTCGTATGGTACAGTGGTGATGTCACGGCAATACAGCCCCTCGTGCCGAGGGAAGACCTGCAGCAGAAGGAAGTGAAGAACAGGAAGGGCACACCAGCTACATAATACAATATTCAAAAGTCAAGACAAGTAAATACCACAGGGAGAACGCTAGACAGATGACTTCACAACGCGAGATATGTAATCGCTCTCTTTTTTTTTACTTGAATTCAAACACAGACACACCCTCTTCCCCCCCCCTCCCTCCCATACACACACACACACACCACGGCCTTTTTGTCCACTCGATGCTGTTTTCAGGCGTCTCGCTCTCTGTGGTATTTACCCCTTTTTTTTTAATCCTTTTTGTTGTTGGTGCCCTCAAAAATACGGGATCAGCCCAATCCGGACGACACATCAAAAGTATCGAACAGACCCTTTTTGTTTTTTTTATTTTTGCCTCCCCCTCTCCCCGAGAGCTGAGGAAAACGCTGGAGATGAGGGAGTGAGGGGAGGACAAGAAGAGCGCTCACATATAGAGTGAGGAAGACGACACAAAGACAGACAGGCAGCAAACAGAAGAAATATCCACAACCAAGCAGAAAACAAACAAAAAAAAAAACTGCAAGACCTACGAACATCACATGTAGAGGCGCTCGTGTCAATACCAGCCGGTCGCTCCATGTATGTCCCCTGTCTCCCTCTCCATCCCCGGGATACAAACGTGCTAGGCAAACCGGTATCTGCGAGAAGGATAGATTTTTCTTTTTCTTTTTTTGTATTAAACGGCATTCGCATCCACGTCATGCATAGTGATACGCGAGAACTCCTCCCCCTCAACACACTTCGTAAAAGCTACCCAACACACCCACAAACGCTGTCGAAGATCTAAAATATCAGAAGCAGCATCGCAAACAGCTGTGCAAGCGACACTCACATCAGGTATCTGTATGCTGCACGGCGCAAGAGCTAATCTCTCGGGAACGCCGTCGGATGCGCTTGAGAAGGCGACATCGAAGGCCGTCTTTGCGGCCTCTGCATCCCTCATGTCAGTCGAGGTCCGTACCACCTGCTGGTCATCTTCTTGAGGAACTCCACCCTGTGCGTCTACGGATGCTGTCTCCTGCACCACGTTCAGCGCCCCCGGACACCCCATTTCCTCTATTAACTCCGCAGTCGAACGTACCGTCGCCTCCACCGCAACGCTGCTGCTGGAGCTGCCCTTCGTGTTGGTACGCATATGACTGCCGGTTTCCCCCTCCTGAACTGTTGGCGCAGCTGCGTCCATCGCGAGGCGCGATGGATGCCTTCGGTGCCGCCTCCTTGCGCCGTGGTGCCGCTCACGACGCCCAGAGGAGTGCGATGTCTGCGTAACGACGCGGGAAGAAAGGGTAGATGAGGAGTTACATGACGACCCATTTCCTTTGGAGGGAGTCGCAGTCGCGTTCGTTGATGCGACACGACGGTCGACTGGCAACGACTCCACTCGCAAGGCGAGCTGTACCGCAGGAAGCGAGCTGCGTTGCTCAGACAATTTTTCTTTTACAGAGGCAGTGGAGGGTGGGATGCCGCTCCCCGCTTCTGGAATAGCCTGTTGCTGGAGGGCCAAACGATAGCAAGATAATGCAGAGGGGCGCATTGACCGGCGACCGTACACATAGCTCCGCACCTTCGCGTAGTAGTCACGTGAAGCCAAAGTGTTGTCGTCGAGACCGGGGACTAGAAGCTGCAGCTGAAAAGGCTGGGCAGTTACCCTTGGCGCGCCTGCTTCGATCTCCGCCAGCGGTGGTCCCCCTACGGGTGCGACAGCAGCGACGAATGAGTTCCACAGGTCGCTGTCTGTGTCCGACTGCAGCAAAAGTGCCATAGGCGGTGTTGAACCGATCGAGTCACCGCCACAGCCACCCTGGCGAGGGGCGTAGGACGCACACAACTCTGGCATGCACCACTGCCGAAGCAGCTCCAGGGCCGCTAGGAAACACCCTTGGTTAAGGGCCAGGCGGAAAAAAATACGCGTCCGTAGGTCGTGTGAGGCGGTGGGAAACGTGGACCGTATCACGTAGATCAGCTGAGATGCGAATCGCAACCTCTGCGGCTGTTGCGTCGGCTGCTTCAAACTGCGCTTCTCCGATGGGGATCTCCGACTCGGTGCCGTAAATGACTCGGCAGCTGCCTGAACACGATCAGGCACACACTCCAGAAGCTCGAGAACTGACCACAGTCCGAGTTCCTCGTTGCAGAGGCCGATCGAGAGAACTCTGGTGAGCTCCGTCAGGAAGCCTTCGATGATATCAGCAAGAGCCAAGGAGTCGTCCTGCCGTTGCCGAGGCGAAAGAAGTGCTGCCGAGGAGAAGGAATCTGTGAAGACATTACGCAGTACATGTGGATAATGTACGAGAATCTCCCCGACGCATTTTCGTAGCTCCGCGATAGCAGCGTGCATAATGGGTCCTTGGCCAATTATGTTTCGCATTCTATTTTCTGCTCGTATGTGTGTTCAAGCGCTTGAGGTGCACACCACAGAGAGAGAGAGAGAGAGACAGAACACTGTCGTCACGCACAGGGGGAGGGGGAGGGGGGGGGGGGCTCAGAAGAGTTCACGCGGAAAAACTCATACCAGGCAACCCTCCTGCATGTGAAATAGACACGTGAACGGAGTGATGAAATGCAAGTGGAGGCGGGAGTGGTGTCAGTGGCTCTAAGGCGGATCGGGACCTTCAGTCCTTGCGAGCGCTCGAGAAACGCGCCCCCCCCTCCTCTCTCTCCTCCCCTCCTCCCCTCCTCCACCTCACCTCACCTCACCTCACCTCCCTTCAGCACGCAGCAGAGTCACACAAAGGGATGGCAGGCCATGGGAATTAAGAGGCGAAAGCCTACGCTTCCCAAGAGGAAGATGGAGGGGAGATAAAAGAATGAGGGAGGGAGTGATGATGGGGGTGATTCGGCAGGGCACACACACACACACACACACACACACACACACACGCGCAGAGAATACGGGAAAGAAAAAAACGCAAAGAATCGAGCCTCAAGGTCAAAGGAACACGACACGTTAAAGAATGAAGATAAAAACACGAGTTTGTATGCCAGAGACAGACTACTCTAGCACAGAGCAGCAACCACAAGAAAAATAAATATAAGATATATATACCCAGAAACAGTCCCAGACACGGTGCGATATCGTTGACGGAAAAAAAAAGCGGGGATTGACTCATCATCACGCTTTAGCTGCCCAATAGAATCTGCACGGCCATCTCCTGGTTGCCCTCTGCCATGTCTAGCGCAGCGACAATCTCATCGCGCGTCACATCAAGGCCGATTGCTTCCACTGCCATGATTGCCTCGTTCCTCGCTGCCTCTTCCTGTGGACTAAGGCGCCACGCTGAGGACGCCCTACCGGCAGCCACAGGCCTACCCTGTAAAGCCTCCAGTGGATTCCGTGGGACCTCACGCCTCCGCACCTGCATACGGGCACCCCCCGTCTGCAGAGTGTCATCACCTGTGAGGCTCTCAACCACGTATCGGCCACCGTCAATGACGCCGGGGGCGCGGCCATCACTGGCGCCGCCACGTGCACCACCGACACCTGTTTCAAAAGTTGTGGTGCCTCCTCTCCGGTGCCGTGTGCCCCGCGGCTTGGCGTGGTCCACCGTTAAGGAGCCCCCGAAGAGAACATCTGTTATCGGCTGCAGAAAATAAAGGAGAGGACGGCACACGTAACGCCTGAAGATGGATAACCACCACTGAACCGCAATCGAGTGGGCTGAGACCAGAGCAAAGACAGCGCCGCATATAACAAAGAGTACCCGCGTCCACACCCCCACATCAGCCTCCACCGCAGCCCAGCGAAATGTCTGCGCCTGAAGCTGCGTGCTAGGGATCAGAACCAGTTTGAGAAGCGGCAGAAAAGTAAGCACCTTCTCTGAAATCTGGATGTTCGTACCAGGAATGCGCAGCCCCAACGGCGACCTCGACGGCACCTCTCGAAGATAGCGAGTGAGCAACGCCGACAGGGGCACAAGCATTCCTACGGCAGAGAGGATACGGACAGCGTCGACGGACAGCTGCGTCGACCCGCTTTCCGTGATGAAGAGCTGAACTGCGCACACCCCTAACATGGCTGAGGTCAAGACAAATGCCATATATGAACTAGGCCCCCACCGCCGCTCCAGCGTGCGAAACTGATAAAGCAGGTTGATAGCCAGCAAAATATCCATGGCGGATGTGCCCAGAGGGCCTGCCGGAATGCTTTCCAGAAAAAGCCGCTTCGCAAGAGTGAAGCGAGTGAGGGGTGCCGCGGGTGTGCCAGGAGGAAAAGCCATGCTACGGTAACGTGTATACTGACCGCGCACCACTGCCGATGACACGGTGGAAATGAGCAGGGTCAAGCCCGTTACGGGAGCGCCTTCGAGAATCATGGCTCCCAAATCTCAACCGCCGCCGCTGATACCTCCTACGCTAGAACGAAAAAAAAAAAAGACTCACTGCCACTTACCTTCTGACCCCTTCCGAACCCCTCTTTGTGGAGAGAGAGTTTTTCTTCCGTTTCCTTAATCGATGACGCGCGTATCTGCGTTGGTGGGAGGGGTGTTTGGCTGTATTCCGCTTTGTCTCGATACCCCTAATTATGAAACCTCTCGTGCTCTCTCCTTTTTTTTCGCTGGGGTGTATACCTCTCCCTCACTGCACAGAAAAGAGGTAAACTATGTGAGGTGTGTGTGTGTGTGTGAGTGTGTGTGTATATAATCAGCGAAAATAAGGGGGGAGGAGGTGTAGCTGGAAATGACTTGTATTTCCCCTTTGGTGGTACAGGGTATATATGTATGTATGTATTGTAGGGAGAAAGGGAGGGGAAGAGAACGGTGTCGGTGGTATCTCAAGCGTGAAGGGTTGGGGAGAGCTTTAGTTGGACAACTTACGTTGCAGATGACGTACAAGCACATGTGTCGGCAGACCAGAGTAGTACGAAGAAGACTTCCATCAAAATGAATGTGTGTGTATATATATATATATATATATATATACATCCGACACACACCAATAAACAGTGAGAACATGATCACGTAGTTTTCAGTCACGTCAGCTGGACGTACCCCAGAGGGACATCAAGCTCTATTGATTGTGGTAAAGTCGTCTGCAACACAGCGCTCCCCAGAACATGGCAGTCGACATCCGCCAGAAGACTTTCATTGGACACCTTCGCGCCGTAAGGAGGAAGAGGAGGAGGAGGGAAAGGGGGTCCCTCCAACTGAGAAAATAAAAAGGGTACAAAATTAGCGAACATTAGTTGAAAGGAGGGGAAAGGATGAGGGGAAAAGGAAAAAAGGAGCGCAGGTGCGTGTCTCGGCGCAGCAATACTTGGGTAGAATCCTTCTGTTGAAATTTTCTAAGCGTGCAGCTGATGGAGAAAGGGGAGAAAGTAAGAGTTAGCTGAAGCTCAACGAGGATCTCGGTAAAATATGGCGCACGCAGAGACAAGCGATACGGCCCTCTAATCCTTTGGCCTATCCCACCCCTTCAGTCCCCTCCCTTTCCCTAGCCTAGCTCAACGGCTGTCTGCTATATCAAACACTATACACACGCACGCACACACACACACTTATGTACATGTATATATGTATATCGTTGATGGGTACAGCTTCGGAGCACATCAACGAGTGGATACCAGTGAGCGACTCCGAGAAAGGTTTTTTCATTCATCAATAAATATGAGGGAAAAAATTAAGAATTGTGAATGACGGAGGATGTTGGAGGCCTCTCAAATGTGCTTCTCCATCCCTCCCTCCCTCCCTCCTTCCCCTCCCTCCCCTCCCCCCACTATCATTGCACGTTTTTTTTTTTACTGATGCCACCCCTCCGGAGACTTTGCAAACAAAGAAAAAATACGAGCAGAAGGGTAACATCTGAGATAAACAGTAATGCAAAAGCTCATATACATATCCGAATGCATTATGTATAAATAAAAATAAATATATTGTGTGTGTGTGTGCTCCTGTGTAGAAATGCATGTCTGTATATAAAGACACAAGCAGCCAGCAACAAATATAAATATATATATATTTATGTACTGTACATGATGTAGCCAGCCGAGAAAAAAAAAAGCGAGATGAGAAAATCGAGAAATGTGGTGAAGACAAGAAAAGAAACACGGCGAGAAAGAAAGAGCGAGAAGCGGTGAGAAAGACTCACGGAAGGCGGGGTAGATGGGAAGGGAAGGTTGATGAATAAACGAATAAAAAAAAGGGAGAGAGGGAGGAGAGAGAGTTGATGCCGGTACGTGAAAGCCAGAAATGGTAAGAATGGAAAAAAAAAACTCGTACACGGAGGGAGAGGCACGTGCACAGATCATGCACACATCTCAAAGCCCAAATCTGTGACTCGTATGTGCTTGCTTCGTTGGCCTATCTCCCCAGCTATTTCTCCGCTCTCTTAGTGGTTTCCTTCCTTTCCACATTTGCCCTCTCCCCTGTCTAGATGTCTGTCATCTGAATATGATGAGTTCAGCGACACCCAAAAAAAAAAAAACATTACACACACACACACACACACACACACACATATATATATATATATATATATGTGTGTGTGTGTGTGTGTGTGTGTACGTGCGTATATGTGTAGATCGCTTTCCAAAAAAAAAAAAAACAGCAGTAATAAAATTCATGTACGGCCGCAATGAGCCCTCCCCCTCGCAAAGAAAATGTTGTCAAGGACGACAACGAAGAAGGGGGGAGCAATGGCAGACAAAGACGAGACCGCCCTGAAGAGAGAGGGGAGTATTACCGGCATGTGGGCCCATTCATACACAGGCACAGTCCACAAAGCGACGACGATAGAAACAGTGATCGGGAAATCATATGACGATGGGCTAGAAACAGCTGAGAAACAAAAAAGGAGCCGAGGGATGGAGGAGGACAAAGTTGGAGATAAGAAGGCTACAAGGGGGGAGGGGGGGCTAGAAGTATACATGATGAGAAAACTCTCATGTTCTCTGCACAGGTGCGTCTGTGTGTATCCGTAAATGCTGTCCGTTGCCGATGACATCGGTAACGTTGCAGTGCGGTGTAGAAAAAATGGAGAGCGAGCATCTAGGATGCCCACCGATTTCGTCAACGTTCAGCATTGGTCTCCGCTCGCCGCATTAATTCTGCATAGCAGAAAAGCTCGTGTCACGGGAGCCTTCCCTGGAGCGCAATAGCTTCGTGACACGCCCTCCGCCGCACTGTAGGATCGCGGGCAAACGACTTGAACAGCAATGCGAGTCAGTAAAAAAACATCCTGTCGTCACCACCGATGTGGTAATGAATCCAGACAACCGGGGGCGGCCAAATAAGCTATGCGCTTCCTCGGGTGTGTCAAAGCTGGGAAGCACGGGGGATGGGTGCTTCCGAGAAGCCGCCACGACCCTCTCAACGCCTGCGGCTCTACCAGACCGACGTCTAGGTAATGGTCTCTGCGCAGGTGTGTCAGCGATGGGCACTGTCGCTCGAATGGGCGTAGACGACGGCCGTGACGCCGACTTTTCCGACGTCGGTAATAATGATGACGAGTCTTCGAGTGTGTTCGCGGCAACGGCAGAAGCTGTGGAAATAAGAACGTCTGCGGAATTCGCGGATGGGCATGGAGCGTCACCAGGGGTGTCGGACCCCTGGAACGCTTCTGAAGAGGTTGAGAATCCCCATAGGCGTGAAAGTGAGCTGCGCCTCCGTACGCTGGAGGAAGACGACGGCCTAGAAGATTGAAAAAAATCTGGGAGTGGTGTCGCAGCGGCGCGGATGACTAGGGGATCCATAATATGTGATGAGGTAGAACGCCTCTCCTGATTGGCTTTTGTGCAGGTGCGCTTGAAGTCCGCGTCACCACACCAATTCCCAAGCGGTTCTTTACTGGGAGAAGGGTGGACGTGCCTGCTCGGCTCTGGCACATCGACGGCGCTGCAGATTTCTCTCCCCCAAGAATCTAGGCAGCCCCTTGCGTGGCACGGAGACTGTCCAGCGCGACTGGCAACGGAAACGAAATCTTCGGAAGCAAGCACTGAGTTATGCTCAGCGTCGCTTGGGAACACTGAAGCTCTCAGCGCGTCAGCTTGGTGCTCAAAGACAGCAACGCCTGGTTTTGTCAGTTGGTGACGCCCATCCCTGATTGGCGTACCCTCCGCCTCATTACACCAAGGAAAAGCCTCAGCAACCCGATCCTCTGGGGTGATGATATCTTCGCCATGCGCGCTAACCGATGACACGTCCCGAAATGATTCGACGCTTTCTATCGAGCTGATGGTGGTGGTGACGACAAGTGACTGGCGAAGCATCGAAGCGTCTGAGGCCACCCGCAGGGAGCCCTCACCACAGCCTGACATGGCTGTAGAGCATCGTCCAGGGTTGTTAGACAAAGTCGAGCCCTGATGTTCGGCTGAGAGAAAGCATCTGCTTCTCAAGTATGTCCCAAGCATCAAGAGCGACTCGCTCCTGCCACTGCCCCCTCCGTCGTTTGACCCTAGAGCTATAACCTTGTTCTCGTCAGCTCTGAAGCGTCCAGACCGTGCGGCCGAGACGACTCCTGCTTCACGAGCCTTCAGTGACGTGACGGGGCGGCCTCCGGTTCCCTCCACAAAGGTTGATGCGGCCACTGACGACCACGTATGGGGGCCGAGCGCAGAACGGTAGTCGAATACGGATCGAGTGGAGCCGATAGTGCAATATTTCGCTGCACCACCTGGCATACCGCCGCCACCACCACGACCGGAGCCTCCTCCGACTCCGCTTGAACTGCCGATCTCGTAAAATGCGACAGCAGAGTCGAGTGTGTTCGCATACGCTGGTGATGTCATGGTCAGGGGAGTCGTGGCAGAAGTTGTACAGAAGGATTCGTGGAGATGGGTGATGCGAGGTGTCAGTGATCCGTAGCGGTGTGGCTCACTCACGTCGTGAGTCGACAGTGGCGAATCTCCAAGACGCTGCTGCGCACAAGGGCCTCCCGTGGCCGCCACGAAACGCGCTTCTTTATTCAAAGCAAGAGGACCATAGATTTCAGATGCCGCGTCGGGCATCTGATGTAGAGCCTGCTGCGGATCCGAAATGCCACCAATGCTGATAGGTGAGCCTCTATGCAGGCACACATCTGATGCAGTTGGCGACATCACGTCGGAAATCCATCTGCGAGTGACATCGCAGTCGACCGGCGCTGAGAGGTTCCCAAGGTAATCTTCGGCGCTAGTGAAGCCTAGCCCACGAGCAGCCTCCGTCTGCATATCGGCCCGAAAAAACATTCCAGGCACCACACCACAAGCCCCACCACCGCCCACCCCTGACACAGCACTGTTATGCTCCTCAGGTCTTGCAAGCCATTCAGAGTGGGCATCTCCGCTCCGCTCAGAGGTGAACGAAGGCTGAGGGGGCTTCGGGGACAACAACGTCTTGGCTGGTGTTGTGATGGTGGACGTCGTTGAGTGCTTGAGTATGGACACGTCGAGCCCATCATCACGTTTTTTATGTAGCTCACATATAAAGACAGGCGTGCTTGTAGACATTGGCGGTTGCGTGTCGACGCGGTCGACACTCCCTTCCGCACCCACCAGCTCACCATGGGCAAGAGCACTGTGCACCCGGCTGCCTCCCACTGTGGAGTCTCGTCGCTCGGCATAGACGGGGGTGCCAACGCGGCTACCGCAGTCGAAGCGAGCATCGATTTTCGGCCGGTCAAATTCCGTCGAGAGTCGCTGTCGAGCGTGTTTGTCGTACTCGGCAACGCGCACGTCATCAGAGGTGCGCGTGAGACGTGAGAGGTCGAACGGGGTAGTGGAAGGGCATGCGATGCTGGAACTCTGTACCGGAGCATCAGGGTAGGTAGTGGCGATGACAACGGCAGCCGAAGAAACGGAATGTTGTGTTGCCTTGATCCTCGCACTTCCTCGCTCTCCACGTGTGGCATCATCACCAATACGTACAGGTGCAGTATCGCCGTCTGCTGAGGTCGCCGGCTCCGTCGACAGAACCAGTTGGTGCGAAGCAACGCCCTGGACAGTTCCTACGAGAACATCCATGTTGTTATTCGTGAGATATGTTGGTTAAAAATTCTCCGCTCGTTTCCAGGCTATTTTTTTGTGTTCTCATTCGTTTTCATGAAAGTGGCAGATGAAGGAAATCGTAGGGACAGAAAGGGAAGTACCCTCTCCCTTCCCCTCCCTCCCTTCCCCTCTCCTCGCTATGCCGCCTCTAATACTGGGGACTTGAGGCAACCCTTTTCCGCCCTGGCGAGTACGTATTTCTACAGCCGCATCCAAAAGCAACTTGGGATATCCCCAACTGTGTAGGGAGAAGGCAACCCTTTGAGAAAAAATAAAAGGTGGGGCGATCACAACACGAGGGCCTTCCTCCACACGCCTCCACGTAACACGGTCAGAATGGATTGAAATGCAAAAAAAAAAAAGACGAAATGCGGATCCCAAAAACTAAAGCAGGCGGATACAGTGAAAGCCCGGTGAACACCACACTAATAGATGTGTGTGTGTGTACGCATGAGAAGGGGAATGTGGAAAGAGGGGGAATGAATAAAAGCCGAGTCGTTTTAAGAAAGAAAGCGCTGCTGTGTGTAAAAAGTGACGACAAGATGATAAATGAGATGGCAAAGGAGATGGAAGAGGGGGAGACCATGGGAGAAGCGTTTGGGGAATAGCCCAATGAAGGTCAAGAAGGGCATTGGTAGAGAGAGAAAAAAAAAAAAACTCAAACACACATACACACAAAACCCCTCAGTCACAGAACAGCATGAAAGGGAAGACGAAACGGGAATTTGGTGAGACAAACACGTTTGCAGTAGTGAACAAAGCATAAAATTATATATTTTTTTGTTTAAAGACTGAAGGTGAAGGTGCATGAACAAACTCATCGCTTTAAAAGAGCAGGAACACCATAGTTGAATAGAAAGCAACAAGTGGGCGCTCCCTCTCACGCCTATGCACAACACCCATAAACTTATGGAGACACGAAGATGATCACTGTGCGTGAAGAACAAAGTCGAATAGGAACGAGACAGTGCACGGCCCTATTCCCCCCCCCACCCCTGGAGGGGATGTCAGGGGAGAGGAGGTTCGCTGCACAACGACGTGTATTCTAATGACCTTCCCCCCCCCCTCGCCTTCTCGTAGAGGTGTGGAATGCATCAACTACCATCCCTTGTTCTCTCCGCGTCTCTGTTCGCATATATACGTGCTTAGTTGGTTTTCCTTCTAAACAACAAGCGATAGATGTTATCTTTCATGTATACAATCCACCAGACAGTTGTGGAGACAAAAAAAAAAGTGAAAAAGTAAATCAAGACTCAGTAGAGTCTGGGCAGACGACGGACACGTCACCTTGTGCAGCACGAATACACACACGCGCGGAGAGAAAACTTTTTAATAAATAAAATCAATGTATATATATATATATATATATATATATATATATTTCTTTTTTTTGATAATGTGAAAAGTGAAGAAAAAGGGAAGAGGAAGAGAAGCTCACCACGGAAGGGAAACAGTTTTTTTTTTTTTTTTGGGGGGGGGGGGGAAGTAAGTGCACACCACTTCACGAGCTCAGGCGCATACGCAAAACAAGCAACAAAAAAAAAAAAAAAGTGGCTCCCACAGAGCCAAACCGAGCAAAGGAAAACATAAAAAGGGGGGATGGGGAGAAAGTAGGTTGCAACTAGATAGTTGCGAGAATAAGGTCAACACATCAACGCTTATACACGCGCACGAGAAAAAACAAAATCAAGCAAAAACATGTTTTTTTTCCTGATTCACAGAAGAAAAGGTCGAATGAATGCGTATGAAGTGAGCTAGGTGAGCAGAAAACAACTGCTTAAAAAAAAAAACAGGAGAAAAGAAGCTAAAAACAAACAAAAAAATGTTACACAGGCATAAAAGACACTCGGAATCAGATGAATCAAAAAAAAAAAGAACTAAAACATAAAGAAATAAATGTAGATATATATATATATATATATATGTGTGTGTGTGTGTCAAGAACGGAATGAGCAGTAAAGTCTGTAATGGGCAACTGTGCTGAGAATAAGAAGCGGGAGGAAGGAAGAAGCTGGCGGTGGCTGAAAGATTCATGTACTCATAGTGTGTGGCAGAGTGATGATATCTCATGGAAAACACAGCCAGTATGCAAGGTGTCGATTAGGGATTAGGGAAGAAAGGCTATGGGTCGCAGAACCTCCTTTTCACATGGCTCTAGAACACACGTGTAGAGAACACACACACACACACACACACACACCGAGAGAGACATCCACCAAAGAAAAAAAACGAGAGGCAAAAAAAAAAAAAAAGTGATGCCGACACAAAGACATTTTTTTTTTTAAAGCATCTGGTGAGTCTGTGATCTCTGTCGCCACCACCTTTCCTCGCTCCCCCTTTTGATGTGTCCGTGCGTGTGTGCGTATCTTTGTATTTCACCTCTGTTTGCACCAGCTTCTCTTCCCTGCATTCACTCTTCTCCCATGGAATCGCCGCAGCCATGAAAGATGGTGCTCCCATGTGTACGTAGTTTTGGGTCGGGTAATGGAGGGCACTCCGGAAAGAGAAAAAGCAGTGCGAAGGGTGGTGGCGCATTTTATGCGCAGGTGAGGACGTACACTCCTGGAGAAAGGGAGGGGAGGGGGAGGGGGAGGGGGAGGGGGAGGGGGAGGGGAGGGGTTAAACAAGAGCGTCAAAAAAGAAAAACGATGTCATGGAAACCAAAAACACACTAGTGAAGCAGGACGACGAACGTGTTAATTCCTACTCGGGCCGCGCGAATAGATGCACAGACGAGAGGGGGGGGAGATGAACATCACAAGGTAAAGGGGATACAAGCAGTGAAAAGACAAACGATTTCTTCTCTCTGTTTCAGTGGAATGGGGAGTCGATTTAAAAAATGAGGGAGTCGACAAACATATCGGGCAGAGTGAAGGGATATATCGAGAAAATATAGTTACAGCTAGTGGGATGAGCGTCGTGGAGACCCTCCCCCATGCACCACCCACACCACTGCACTACAGTGAGAAGCAGGAAAAAAAGGGAGGGATGGGGGATAGATACGTCAAACCAGGGGAGGAACAAGCGGAGTAGTTAAGAGAAACAAAACGATGGTGAGGACATAACCATCAGGGAACAACCAAGGCAGTCCTAGAAAAAAACTAGATTGGCAATCACTCAGAGAGGGAAAAAAAAACACAAACGCATACAGCACGGATACACATACACACACACACATATATATATATATATATATATATATATATATATGTGTGTGTGTATATTACAGATAAACCCCCCCTACAAAAAAAAAAGGAGGAGAGAGAGAGAAGGAGAATGCCAACAAACAGATCGATGTCAGACACATACTTCATTCAGGCACACACACACACACACACACCGTATATATATATATATATATATACGTATATGTATAAAGTTAAAGTAATATCAAAAGAGAGAACGTCTCTCAGAAACTCGATAATTACGCTGCGCAACTACAAGGAAAGGGGGGTAAGGAATCCGACAACGCCCTCGTCTCCCCCACCCCCCTTGATTGAAGATGAACAAAGCAATACCAGCAACAACAACAAAAAAAAAAAAAATAGGGAAGAGCAGGGAGCCGGCGTTCCTAAAATTAGGAAAAAAAAAGAAAACAAAGATTCAGGAACGACAGCAAAGAAAAGACAGCCACAAAAAAAAAAAACTTTGGGGAGGGGGGAGCACTACGGCAGGAGCCCCCAAGCACACAGTCGAAACAGAAAATACAAAAATTAAAAGGTCAGAAGACGATAAACATGATGAAAAAAAAAGGAAGAAAGGATGATTGCGCGATACACAAGCAAAAGCACACCATCGCGCATGCATAGAAGCAGACGTGGCCATAAAGTGAAGCAATAGAAAAGAGACAACGACAGTGACAAGAGAAACAGGATTATATGACAAGATATACAGCATCAGGAAAGAAGAGATGGTGAGAGATAGCTGTGGTACAGCGTCGAGAACACAATATAAAGAAAGGAGGCAAGAAACATTAACAAGAATACGACTGGTGTCTGTATGTGTGTGCGTGTGTGTCTGTGAGGGGAGGGGGGAGGTAGGGAATGAAGTATTGTTTTGCCACATTGGCCCCTTGGCAGAAGAGAAGAAAAAGGGGGATTTGAATAGAGAAAGCGAACGCCACAGAGCAGACTGCAATGTCCACAACATTTTTTTCGTGCTGTTCTCACTCGTCTGCTTACCTTTCGGCGAGAGTGTCGTACTCAAAGAGTGGATTCATTACACTCGTCAAGAAAAAAAGGAGAAAGGTAAGGGAGGGTTGAGCACAGAAAAAAAAAAATGCCCTTGCACCTCCGTTTCACTTGATGGATTGATGGCTGTGTATCTCCTCCCCATCCATCCCCGCTACATCCCCACGTACCTACGCACTCGCTCTTCCCCTTTACCGTACCCTCATCCTTTCCCTTCCCCCACATTACGTAAAATAACAGAAGCGGATACAACAGAAACTACTTCCGTCTTACACAACTACACCCACATATATAAATCTAAACTGATGTGTGGACGAAGAGAGACAAGACGGAGAGGACGAGCGCATATGGGTACGGTGAACCACTGCGTGGGCAGAGGACAACTCTGCCCACCACTGAAATAGATTTTTTTTTTTCAGCTACGTTTGGTAGCGCTTCCCTCCACGACACAACGCCACAAAAATGTGAGCAAAGCCACGCGTGGGCCACTTCAACCAAAACCGTGATCCCCCCTCTCTGGTGCAGAATGCGACTAACATCCCACCCGCCTACGCGGAGACCGTATCCACACTCGAGTCGAGCCGTCAGTCCAGCGATCTCCTCCCTTCTGGCCCCTCTCTCCCCACTATCGCACGTGTCGCGAGATCGGCGCAAGGTGGACGTCAGTGGACCGCGTGCCACCAAGTGAACAAGGGAGGGGACGTCACCTTTCCGGCCTCCCTTGGGGTGCACAATTCAACGCGATCTGCCGCTTGAGATAATAAAATGCCCTACCCGCATCTCGCGTTTAGAGGGCAAAAGGAAAAAAAAAAATGACTTGCCCAGCCGCATGTAAGCGCATCCTCAGAGAGCGCCGTCGTCCCACATCACAGGTCTCCAACTTTCTCCCTCAATCCCTCTCATGGATCCACAGGCTGCTGTATTGCATAACACAATCGCGTGATGCTCAACGCGTTGGAGTTGCTCAAACACTGCAGTGTGGTGCAGTGGCGCCCTCGTCGACCGACACCCTGTGGGACGTGGGGTGCACGGCGTGAAGTGCTTGCACATGTCGGGAGCTGATTGGTGTCAACCACGTCACTCACACCCTCCCCTGCCCCTGTGCCACTTCACCTCCCCACCCTATGAGTTCTTTCTTATAACGTGACACACCACTTGAGCCATGCTGGACAGTGCATACACGCATAACTCGTCTCCTTTTTTTTTTATCCGCATCGGAGGAGGGGGAGGGGAGGTTGTCTTGGAGAAGCGCAGTGTTCTTTGGGGGACTACTTCCTCCTCTGTCCGTCTACGACAAGGGCGTGGATGTGTCCAAAGGGACTGTCTTCATCCTTGACACACGAAGCGCTTCTCCCAGTACGTGGCAGCAGGAGGGCGAGGGAGGCTTCTACCGTCACCCGAGCTTTCAGCCCCCTCTCCTCCCACACACACGCAAACGTGAGAACAGTCCGTACGTCAACCGGAGGTCACATATTTTTTTTCCCACCAAGCTGTCTAAAAAAATACTCGTGTGCTGGGGATGACGTGCCGTGGCCGAAGACACTCTCACAACACACCGCCAGCTCAGCCCGGTATCCTTAGCACCTGGGAGCCCACGGCCACCATAATCCAGAGCAAGTGAACAACTCTCAGCGCTTCCCTTCCTCCCCTGTCGTCAGCCGATACCGTCTCACCCAGAGATATTACTAACAGCGTGAGAGCGGAAGACATAGCGCAAAATCACTAACAAGCATATGTGCATAAATGTATAGCGATGGTGCGTGTGAAAGATCGTAACAACCTTGCGCACGCGGCGGCACACAATGTGACAAGTAACCGCTTCGGACTGGGGGAGAGGAACAAAAAATATGTATATTTAAAAGCCAAAGGTCGAGGTGAACGAGAAGAAGATGCCGTGGCGACGGAGAAAGTGAAGTCTCATCAAAAAAAAAAAAAAGATATGAACGTGAGACCCCACTCCGAGTGGTACCAGAAAAGTTTAGTGGGCACACACACGCATATATATAAGATGCACACGAGACGCAGGAAAGGACGAGAAAAAGAGGGGTGAAGCGCGCCAGATCATTAGCAGCGACGATGAATGAGGTAGGCGGCGGCGGCAGCAGGTGGTGCTGAGGCAGGGAGGCAAATTATTGGCATACAAAAAGGGGGAAACGAAAAAAAAAAAAATGCGGGCGCATTGCGGCCCACCAAGCAAAAGGTTGCCTCCATCCTGCATCCCTCACCCAAAACTTTTCATGGAGCAAGCGAGAAAAATCAGAAAATTAGCTCGCGCGACAAACCAAAACGCAGAAGGAAACTGTTAACTGGGAAAAAAAACGAAAAAAAAAAAGAGCTTTAAAATAATCATATTTTGTTTCTTCGGAAACAAAGAGAAAAGAGGAATGTAGTTAAGCACTATCGTACACACATTAATAGACGAGGAAAACAAAAAAAGGTAGAGAGGCAAACGAAGGAAACGAGGGGAGCAAAAAAGGGGAAAAATCGAACGAGCGAAAAAATAAAATTTATGATATGAACAGTAAAAAGCAGAAGAAATCGTGGTGATTACGATGTGCTCAGTCTTGTGATACTTTTTATTGTCTTCTCGAAGATGACACACATGCACACACATATACGCAAAATCAAGCATTCGCCAGCAGAAAAAATCAAAACAAAAAAATGAAAAAAAAGCAAAACGAAACCGCACAGATGCGATAAACGTGTATTGTTCTGTAAGAATAGGTGTATATATGTATATATATATGTATATACTCGGCATACAAAAGTCTCGTGAAACGAAGACCTCTTTTTTATTTTGCTTGTTTCTTTGCTTTCCCTCCCTTTTTTTTTCAGGAATCGGAGGAAAACAAACGAAGGGGGAAAAAAAGATAAGAGAAAAAATACACAATTATGGAAGTTAGGACAGAGACCAGCAAATGAAGACAAGGGGGAGGAGGGGAGGAGGTGATATATAGAAAGCGATGGAGCGTGTGGGCGCAGGCCTGCCCCCCCCTCCCCCTTTCACTCACTCCCAGACGGAGCAGAATAAGACACAGATCGAAAGAACCTCGGGCGAAAGAAAAATGTGCACGTACACGTTTGAGTACAACACATCAAAATCTATATATACATATATATGTATATGTATATGTATATGTATATATATGCACATACCTGAGCACGTAAGCCAATGTACACACATAGCAGGCGAAGAGGAAGAAAAGAGGAAGGAGAAGCCTGCGCTGACAAGGTGAAATGCACAAGCACATAAAGTATATATATATATATGTGTGTATGTATTTGTGTGTATGTATATATATATATATATATATATATATATAAGATCGAATGAAAAGACGAGCGGTCATACACATCAACACTCTGAGGCCAAGAAAGAGGGGTCACAAAAACATGAAACAAAACATTTTTTTTTAAGAGGGGGAGAAGACACAGCGCACATACGCACAGAAAAGGAGGAAAGAAGGACGGGGGAGGGGGTGAAGTCGTCTCATGCGAAACTTTTTCTTTTAAAAAGATACACTACAATATATATATGTATATATATATATATATATACTTGAACAAAGAACCTGAGGGGCCAACATAAGGAAGCGAGCACGCCCAATGGGAAAGAGGACAGGACGGTGGAGGGGGGAGGATGGAGACGACAGCACATGCGTCGATGAGGAGAAAAAAAGGGGGCGAGTCGCAAGTACAATAGAATTAAAGAGGGTACCGAATGAGTCGTCCGTGTTATGTGAAGCGAAGAGGAGGAGAAAGGGGGGGGAAGGCAGGTCGGCATGGTCGCCTTTCAAACTATAAAAAGAAAAATTGATCGACAAGCACCCGATGGGAGAGGGAGGGGGGAGGGAACTTCAGGGGGAATGATATCCAAACAGTATATATATATATATATATATATATTAGTTCAAGATATGTGAGTATCTGGGCAAGCAGCTGAGGGAGGCACAGAAGGCAATTTCTCTTTTTTTCCTTTCCTGGGAAGAGGAAGGTGGGAGACAAGGGGTCTTCATCAAAACCGAAGGCAAATGATGATATACCTCCACTTCCGCACCCTTTCTTTCCCTACCCCCACCCCCCCCCTGACGCGCACACGCACGCACGCACACACACACACTAATCTACTGGCTCGGCGACTGTTGCCCACTCATCATTAAGAAGTATGGGTTCATTTGCTGAGACTGCATCATCGGCGCCGTCGCCGATTGTGCACCGCCGCACATGAAGGGCATAATGGTGCCGTTAGGTGCCTGCATGTAAACCAACTGCCCAGGGGCAGGCCCGCCCTGTGGCGGCTGAGCCGTTGTCGGTGGCGCTGGTGGCGGCGCTGGAAAGAAATGTTGTGGTGGCGGTGGTTGTTGCTGCTGCTGCGACGGCGACGGTTGAGTCTGTGAAACTGGTACAAAGCCGTTCTGAGTGCTAATGTAATATGTTTGGTGCTGATGTTGCTGTTGTTGCTGCTGCGACGGTGACTGCATCTTCTGGGGCTGCGAATGAGACGTTGGCTGTGGCAATTGTGTCATCGAGGGTGGCGGCGGTGGCGGCGGCGGTGGCGGTGGTGGAGCAGCGGTGGAGGCATTAAAATAAAGATTTGGTTGTGCCATGTTGCCGGCCACAGCATACGACATCCCACATGCTGAAGCGGAGGCACTTGACAGTGCGGCGCTGTAGATGGCGTTTCCGTTGGGGTCACGTAACGTCGACATCTGATCCCCTGAAATAGTTGCCGGCAGCATCGTGGTTGCGTTCATGTCCTGCATGTTGCCCACGGTGGGAACGGAAACAAAGGCACCTGGAGAAAAGGTACCTGTGATGGGCATCATCTGAGAAATGACCATGCCAGGATGAAGACCGCCACCGATCGGTGGTGGCGCAAACAAACCCATCGACGTGAGGTTGCTGCAACCGCCTACTGTACCCATATCCTTCACCCCTTCGACGCCGACTGTGGGGCGCTGGCGACGAGACAGGCGCTCCATTCGACGCACCGTATCCTCCGCCACCTTGGCCAGTAGTGGCACGCCGTTGCACTCCTGGAACGGGGTCTTTGTGTGTGTTGCCTCGGCAGCCTTGGCGGCAGCCTCCTTAGTGGAGTAAGTAATGAACACAATGTTTAGCTTTTCCTCAGCGCCTTCCTCAGGGCTGCTGGTGGCGCGGCCAGGGATGTTGTGGCGGCCCTGAGCAGTGTCTGACTTGATCGAAAGGTCGGTAACCTCGCCAAACTGAATGAAATAGTCGTAGAGTGTGCTGCGTGAGACAGTCAGCGGCACGTTGCGCACAAACGTTTTATTTGTGGGATTACCTGGCAGGTAGGCGGCGCGCGAGTTCGCCACACGCACTGTAATTTGATCCCCGTTCACTGTTGAGCCGTTCAGCGCATCCACCGCACAGTCCGCGTCCTCGACCCGCTTAAACTTGACGAAAGCAATACCGCGGCTACGGCCGGTGTGAATGTCAAGCATCACCTTTGCGGACTCAATCTCGCCGTACTTCTCGAACATCCCCATCAGCTCCTTGTCCCTAACGCTGACCGGCAAGCCACAGACAAATAAGTTGCTGCGCACCTCTACGTCATTCATCTGGCCTGATGGCACGGCGGTGCTTAACGACGAAGCTGCACAACTTGGCGCGACGTGTGAAAAGCACGTGTTTGTGTCAGTGTTCGTTAAAGCCCCTTTGTTGTTCATTGGGCTGCTGCTCATGGATGCCGCCGGCGGCGTGGCGACACCCAGGACGAAGCTGTCGGTGTAGCCGTGCACACCCTGCGACGGCGTCGACGAAAACAATTCGTTGACATAGCTGGGGTAGAAGAAAGGGGCATCGCCGCTTTGCATCGGCTGGCTGCACCCCGTCGACGCGACAGCACCACTGTGCGAAGGTGCGGAGGAGTGGCTTGTGTTCGAGCAGACACCTGCGCTGGGAGGGGCGATCTGAGATAAGGACAAGTGCTGCGGATGCGGTGATGTGTCTAGCGCTGTGCCGTTCGACGCCAGCATTGATACAGTAAGACCACCAAGTAGATGCTTCGACTCGGACTCCGGTGCTGTGGTGACACCGTCGCCTTCGCTGACAGCAGCCCTCCTTAAAGTATCAAACTGCGACGTCCCAAGAAACTTCTCGGACAACGCCTGCTGCTGCTGCTGCTGCTCCGTCCCTGCGGCATCGTTCTGGGAAGATGGGAGTAAAAAGGTGGTGGCTGTGTGAACGTTGAGACCTTGCAACGCACATCGCGTGGCCGACCCCGAGTCCATCCTTTGAGGCTGCTGGTTTGAGCTGTTGACGGACTGCATGTGCGCCTCACGTACGGTGCGCTTCTGCGGTGATGGAAGGTGCCCCCCGTGGGGATGTGTGAAAGATTAATTGGTTTGAAAAAATCAGTGCCGCTATAAGAGGGGGCGTTGCTGCACACGGAGGACCTATATCTTTTTTTTTTAAAGAGAAACGCTTGTCAGTCTCCTACCCTTATATATATATATATATATATATGGGATCCACACGCTGGTGATGATGTCGCAGACTGTCGGTTCAGTTTGTTTGTTTTTTTCTTTTTGAGAACGCTATGTGCGTGCGTGAGTGTTATTTTTTTTTTTTTGGAGATGATCACTGTTGGCGCCAGCTGACTAACGGTCTGTGGTTTTTGGGCTGTGGAAGGCGAGAAACCAACTCTTGGGGTAAACAAAAAAAAAATCAGAAAAAACTGAAGCGATGACGTATTTCTTTTTTTTTAATGTTCCTGTCGTTGCTCCTCCTCTTTTTGTTATGAGTGCTGGTGTTGATCTCTGACAGCTGATAAAGACAGGCAACAATAATTAAAAAATTCAAATTCTTTTCGAAACGATAACACCGCAGAGCAACAAATACACACGCCAGAGAATATAAAAAGGAAGAAAAGAGAAAAATGAAAAATACCGAAAATACTCGACGAAAGGTTGTGGACTGGGAGAGAAGAATATTGCAGAGAGAGACAAAACAAACAACCGAAGGGGTAAAAAAAAAAAAGGAGAGGAGGAAAGATGAATGGAGAGATCAAAAACTAAATATATGTATATATATATATATATAAATAAATATATGAATATGTATATATATATTATATATATAACATACTCTATATCTTTAGACACTCAATAGTTGAATACAGGACAGATATAATTACAAAATCTCCACACCAGTGTGCCCACAACTGATGAACGAAATGAAAAAAAAAATGAACTCAGAGACGCACCTGTTAACCACCGCACACACACACTCTTTTTTTCATGTATTTTGTTTCTTGCCAGAGAAAAGGATAACTTTTTTTTTTCCTTTTTCTTTTTTTTTCTTTTCTCGGGAGAGGTGGGAGGAGGGAGGGGATGGGTGGGAGCTCAACACGCCTTCTAGTTGAGCCACAGAATATAATACCAGCGACGGCGAAAATATAAGAAAGAAGAAGCACTGGGAAGTGAAAGGGAGGGAGAGGAGAAAGAGGATCAAAATAGAATTTGATACTAATGTATGTACGTGCCTGTGCGTGCGTGTGATAGGGGATGAGGAAGGGAAGAAAGGGCAGAGAGTTTGATGATGGTTGAAATGAAGCGAATAAGCAAGTGACGCCAATCGTGCTGAGTGCGCACCCAACGACGACGACACACAAAAAAAAAAACAATGAAATGCCCTAATAAGGGGGAAAAGAGGAAGAAAAAAAATCCAGAAATCCACCTCAGATTGAGAAGATAAAAACAGGAGAAAATTTGAGTGTTACAATTTACGTTCTCTCGTCTGTTTTTCGGTGTCCTTGGTTTCCTTTTTTTTTTTAATGCTCCTTGCCGAACCACCTGTGTGGGTAGGTGTGTTAGGGAGAGAAAAAATCACACGAGGAAGGTACCCTTGGGTAGAATAAAAAACGTGAGCCAAATGTCTAAACAGCGACACACACGCACGCACACACACACTCGAAGGCTGCAGAAGCGAGAGCGAGAAATACAACTAAGAGGGAGGGAAAAAGGGGGGAATGAGGAGCTGTAGGTGACACCGAGAGAGACGCAAAAGAAGTTATACAAATATATATATATATATATATTTCAGTGGAATAAAGCGATGACGGAAAAGGAGAAAAACAAACGAAAGAGACGTAGGAAAGGAGGAGAGGGACGGCCAGATGGCCCGAAATAATAAAATAATATCACTTAAAGCTTCGTGGGAAGGAGAAGAGGGGAAAAAAGAAAGATCAGATCAGATCAGATCGTGAAAAAAAAAACTGAAATGAGAGCGCGTGCGCAGAAACTACCACAAGAAAAAAAAGGATGAACAAAAAGAAGGGAAAACACACAGACAAGAGTACCAGTGAGTACACACGCCAGTTTTTTTTTTCGGAATAAAAAAAAAAGAGCGAGAACAAGAATATGCTTTAGCTGTGGCGACGGCAACGAAATACAAAGGAAGAAAAACGAGGTAAAGTGAAGTAGAAAAATAAGCACAAACAGAAAACAAAAAAAAATGCAACAAGAAAGTGTTGCACAGCCCAGAGACCTATTTTGCTTTTCCCGGTTTGTTTCGTGTATGAATGAATGTGTGAGTGTGTAAGTATAAGGGGAGGGGCTGAGGGAAATGTCTTTGCCGCTGTTTTTTTTGGGGGGAGGTATTACCTGTCCTTGCTGTATCGCTGATGCTGGTGCTGTTCTTTGATCACCTCAAAAAAAAAAAGGAAGAGACTACACACAAACACACACGAAAAGAGAAAAATATAGGAAAGTGAGGGAAGGCGAAGAAAAGGGGAAGAAAGGAAGAAAGAAGGATGGGATCTGGCGGGGAGTGAGAAATAGTTTTGAATAGACAGAGAGGAAGAGGGGGAGTGTGGTGATATAGGGTAAGATAGACCGCCAGAGCACGTGATACTCCAGTCAAGTAGGCTAACTCTATAACAGATAAGATAGAGATGAATAAAAATATATAAGGACAAAGCCTGGGAAAAAGAAAAAAAGTCGAGGTAAGTGTAAAGACAGACACACAGACACAAACGGAAGAAAAAGATAGGAAGAGAGAGGGAAAACGAGGCGTTCGCGTGGGTGCACTAGTTCGACAGGCAGAGCGAAACACGACAAATAGTAGCTCACACACACACACACTATATATATAATATATATTATACACAAAAATACACAATCACATAAACAGACGCATGCATATAAATATATATATATATATGTGTGTGTGTGTGTGTGTATGTGTGGAGGAAGAGGGAGGAAGGGGGAATAGAAGAGCGAGAATACGAGTAGGTAATGGAGAGGAAGGGATGGCTGTGAGTGGCAAAATAGGAGAAATGAGTATACCAAGTATATGTGTGCGCGCGCGCTCACCTGTGAAGTGGAAACAACGTGTTCTCGATGGCGCTAACCTATACACTACCCGTGAAGCAGTGTGTCTGTAAGTGTGTGTGTGTGTGTGTGTGTGTGTGTGTGTGTACGCGCGTATCTCGTGTCGAGTGTATAAGGTGTGGGTGTTGAAATGGCGAAATACAAAAATTAAAACGAAGTCACTGATGGGGAAAGGAGGGGAGGAGGAGGAAGAATGAAGTAGCGCAACACGAAAAAAAAAAAAGAGGGGCGCGTGTGCGTGTGTACACTACAATGACGGGAGGCACGAAAACACACCAAGGTGAGGGTCAAAGAGAAACCAGAGTAGACACACCTCGAGAGGGGGGGGAAGTACGAAAAGAGCAGGGAAAAAAAGAAGAGAAATGATAAAATGAGTGTTGAAAGGAAATGATGACGCAAAGCGCTACAACAGTGGGTAATAATAATAATAAAAAAAGAGGATTCGCTGGGTAGAGAAGACGGAGTCAATCAAGTTACGCCCAACTGATCAATGGAGGCGCCTGTCCTGTATATATATATATATATATATATATATATGTTATACACTGTGTGTGGATATCTCTACCAAGGATAGGGGTAGAAACGGAGAAAAGAAAAACAATAATAATAAAAGAAATTTTAAGGGGGCGGAGGCTACTCACGCAGAAACACAGGACCTGAAACCGGAAGAAAGAAGAAGACCCTCGGAGGGAGGGGAGGGGGAGGGGAGGGGGGGGGCCGTTTACGAAAAGGCGGTGGAGAAGGGAGAAGGAGAGGGCTGGGCTGGGGTTTCTGCCGGTCTAGTCAAGATGCGAATACACGCACGTGCACAGAGAGAGAGAGAGACAAATACTCGGAAACAAGAAGAAAAAAGTACGTCGAAGTCGTGTGAAAAACGATGATGTAATGTGTGGAGTGCCTCAGAAGAAACTAAAAGAGGCCAAACAATACAAGCCTGTGAACGAGTTTTCCGTGGAAAGTAGGAGGCAGGGCGGGCAGCGGAAAAAAAAAAAATGTTAGCAAGGGGGAGGAGGGAGGGGATCGGTGGATGACGGATAGACTGGAAGAAGGAGAATGGAGAATAAAAAGTTAAGAGGAGAAAACGGGCGAAATGGAAAACGGGAACAGTGAGGAAAACACACACAAAAAAACGTGCGCGCCCATATATATATATATATATATATTTTTTTTTTTTAATCACGTCAAACCGACAAAAAAAAAACTCTTTTTCTTCTCCTTTAAAAAGTAATACTTTTTTTTTTTTAGAAAGAAAAAAAAATGCACGCACACGAGTGCGTGAACGCACAGGCGCACAATAGTAACAACAACCACTGAACAAATGCTAGCGATGCAGTTGAGAAAAACAAAATCTGAAAAATAAAGGGAAATTTATAATAATTGCCAAATAGTAAAGAAAACCGAACAGCAACGCGTGAATGAAAGCAAAACGGAAGGGGAAAGGGAGAAGAAGGAGAGTGAGATGATTACCGTTTTTTTTTTCGCTACTTTCGCTGCCAGTTCTGTTGTGTTGAAGATTTTCCAAAGCCTTGGAGAGGTGGAACTAGGTGATATCGGCTTTTAATATTTGGATTCTGTATATGGATAGTGGAACACATAAAAATGCCGGAACAAGAGGTGAATAATTTTAAAAAGTCAATCGAGGCCGCGAAAACAACAACTACGCAAAAAAAAAAAAAGAAACGAGCACACGATAGAAAAAGAGCGAGTTGGCAGCGAGAGATTTGGTCTCGTGTGTTGTTGTTGTTGTTTTTTATTTACCGACCTTCTTGCGCTCACTTCCTCTCGTAGGAACCTTTTTTTTAGTTTATATATATATATATATATATATGGTGTGGTGAGGAATACGCGTTGTGTGTTGCTCCTTGTGAACTCCCTCAGGAGTGTGTTTGTTTTTTTTTGATGATTTCTGAGTGTTCGTCAATAAATATCAGCGGCGTACCCCCGTTCTTTCGCTCCGTCTCACGTCGAAGCTTTTCTTTGCAAATGCGCACGTCTTACCTCAAAGAAAGCGCCGGGCTTTAGGATTTAAGGTTCGCGGGGAGTGGATGTGTTGAAGGGTGATTGCAATTCTCTTGTTTGTGTGGTGTGCTTTAATCTTCTGTGAAACGCTAGCACCTTGATGATTTTCTTTTCCGCTCGCCTCGCTCTCGGGAGGGTATGGCAGGCAGTGCTCGTCGCGCCTTCACGTGTTTGGTGAACCGACCTCTCTCTCTCTGAGTGCTTGTTTTTTTTTTCCTAGTAGGCTGAGGAGTGATTTCAGGCGTATCTGTGTGTAGAGGAGGGGAATAGGTCAAAGTAATGGGAGGAGGCAGGGGAGGGGGGAGGGGGGGAAGGAGGGGGGGAGGGGAGGGGGGGAGAGGGGAAAGGAGAGAGACTCTGCAGTGAACTTGGAAGAAGGCGAGTGTGAAATCGAGGGAAAAGGGGGATTTAGAGAAAGAGTGGAGGAATTATATCAGACACACGCCTGGGGTCAAAGCAATTAGAAAGGAGAGACGTGCGAATGCGAGATGATCTCGCGCATCAAATTGCAAGAGAGGCTACCCATACCCCTACGACAGAGGCAGCGGCAGTACTATCTGTGCCTCCCAATGTACAGTATGAGGGCATAACAGGATACACAGAGATTCTGACCCTAGCTTGTTTGAAGGAAGGCGCGGCGGGGGGGGGGGGGGGGGCAATGAAAACAGTCGAGGAGGGAGGGCGCTTGTATTCAAATTAGATATGTTTTGCGCTTCGTGTGTGTGTGTGTGTGTGTGTGTGTGTTTGTTATGCAATTTCAGTAAGACAGGGAATGTGCACAAAATACAGCATCGCGTTGAAGCATTCAATAACAGTGCGCGTTTGTAGGTGCACATGAAGTGTGGTGAGACATAGCGCGCAAAGCTTAACCAGTACGTACACATATACACACACACATATATATATATATATATGTATATATGAGAGGGGAGGAAGAAGAGGACGGGGGATACACCTCTCTTGATAGAATGGTAAAAGAGCAACGAGAGCGGAATAGAAAAGATGGATACGATGCTTCGTCAGTCAGACACATGCCGTTGTTCAGAGAAAAAGGCAGGCAGGAATGGAGGGACGGAGACCTCTCTTTTTTTTTTGGGGGGGAAGGGGGGGGAATGAAAAAGCATCCCAGGCGCGTAGTTGGCGCACACACTTTGGCTAGCATGCACCAAGAGATGTGCACACCAACACACAATCCGCATTCCCTGGGGGCCGCTGTCCAAGACACAGTGACACCCGCCGTTTGGTCAGATACAAAAGAAAAAGGAATCAGACAAGTGACACCTCATGTTCCTTTTGCAGTCGTCATAATTTCAACGCGCATCTGCTCTACGCCGTTTCCCCCTGCTAAGCCCCCCCCTCCCCCAGAGGGTTATCGTCACCAACTAAGGCCCAAACGTGCCTCTTAACTACGCAAGCGAGCGTACGCGAACATCCTGTGGGCAATGATAGAAAAGATGAATGTACAATCGCACAGATATCCAGTCATAAACCCCTGAAGGCCCCATTAGGGGAATAAGATGCATGCCGTTCACGTTGTATTTTTTTTTTTTGCATCATGGTGATTAAGACACGTGCGCCACACGCCTACAGGATCCCGTGGCATAAAGAGATGAAGAGAAACAATACAGAGCATATATATATATATATATATATGTTTTTTTTTCCGGTGCTGCCGCTGTTGCTACCCTTCACATCGACGAAGCGGAGCTGGTGAGGTTACAGAAACCATAGCGCGGCTGTTGTTGCACCTAAACCACCTCCCTCCCTTCTTTCGTTTGCCCTCTCCCTCGCTGTGGCTCTACTGCTGTCGATTGCAGCGAGGGTATGTGCTTGTGAGAAAAGGCTGAAGTAGTCCGTTGCTTGTACATGCTTAAAGAAGAAGATAAGTCCTCAACGCTCGCCAAGAACGCGCGCCCCTGATAAGGCCCAAAGTATTCAACCTCTGGTGGGGTGCGAAAAAAAAAAAACTTTACATGAGCACTTCTGAGGTGCTTCTCCGTGTGTGTGTGTGTGTGTGGTGAAAAGCCACCCTGGTGGCTCGATCCGGGAGATAAACACACGACACGTTGCAGCCTCGGGAAAGGGGAGAGGGCGATTCAACGCAAGGTCTAAAATGGGAAGTGAGCCCCCAGAAAAAGCAAGAGAGCGAAACAGGGCTGCTTGAAGTCCGAGAAGGGGGGGGGGCGAGTTGAAGATATCCGTCGAAACTGAGGCTTCAGATGAGATCTCAACCACGATGTGTCGCTTCGGCACCGCCCAACTCCTCTGGACGTACTCGCATAAACAAGCACCTCCCCCTCCCCTTCAGACTCACCACCTTCCACATCCGAACCTTACCACTTCACCTTACCGCACACTGCTCTTTCCTAGGCGTTCAGCGCACCAACGCGCTGAACAAAGGCAAAAAGAGGGGAAAGAGAACACACATACACACACACACACACACACACACACACACACACGCACACAAGCAGACATATACATCGAAACACTTACAGATGCTGTTAAAAATACATTTACATCCTACATCATACATGCAAACATAGAGGTGGCTGTTGTTGCTGCTGTTTACCCATATATGGAGAAGAAAAAAATGAAATAATATGTAGAGTGACGACAATAAAATAGTCCGAGAGGGGAGAGGGGAGAGGAGCGCAGAGGGGGCTTTAACCTCACTTTTTTTTCTGCGCGTGAATCCAGACGAGCCCTAGAGAATTGTGCGTGTGATGAGGGGGGAGGAGGCAGCTTCGTAAGCCCTGCTCACCGGCGATGGTTGCTACTGCGTCGGTGCATGCCTTGTCGCAGAGGCTCGCACGACTACCCTCTCTCTCTCTATATATATATCCTCCCCATCCCCCTCTTCGGCTTCCTTAGTAACGCATCCCTTGACCGTCAGACTCCAAGAGTGGAACAGGCTCGTCTCGCTCATCAAAGTGTGTGGCTATGAAGCTTGCCAGCGAGGGATCCTTCATCGGATCCGCCATGGCTTCAATGTCGGCCAGCGAGAACACACGATCGATACGGCACTGGACGTACATCTCATCCAACACGTTCACCATTTCCTGTAGCGTAATAGTACTCTCCTCAATGAGCAGCGCGTGGCTAGAGTAGTAGTCGGCGAGCAGGCGAGGGCACACCTTCTCCAGGTCCGTGACGAACTCGGCACTAAGAAACGTGGGCACCGGTATCGCGCTCTTCTCCATCGCCTTTTCCCGGCGAGTGCGGGGGGTGTCAGGAATCACGGACGGCTTTTTCTGGGGCAACTTGGCGAATTCCTTGTTGAAGAATTCCACCATCATCTTCACCATCGACGAGGGGAGCGAGAAGGTGCGCGGGGGATCACTCGGGTCCGCAACCGTTTCAGCGGAAGTGGTACTCTCCGTGCCAGACGCCCCGGAACCGAAGACGTTGGAGAGACGGCTCAGGCTGAACAGACGCGATCCATTTCTCATAATCTCCGGCACGTAAGCGGCATCACGGTCGGTATAGAACTGATATAAGGGCTTTGTGACGGAAGGGGGAAGCGCCAGCGTCGACTTTGCGGCTCTGAGAAGAACTGCAACGGGGATCACATGCGGGTTTTTTTCCGACGGCGCCTCCGCCGTCTGCTGCTCGCCCTCCTGCTCCGTTGGCTTCACCAAAAAGCTGGAGTTGCTGAACACAGATCCATCCTCTGCCATCGCGGTAGCGTGGTCCAGGATCTGCATCGCCCCCTCCAGCAGCACATCTGCGTCTTCATGTGTCATGATGTAATCTCGCAGACGCCAGCGGTGAAAATCATTGGGAAGCTGCACCACGAGGCGATGGCCAGAGGCCTCCCCAGAGGAGGAGCGCTGGTTGTATCGCTCCACCGCGCGCAGCATCTGTTTCCAGTTCGAGATTGTGAAGACGTAGGGATCATCAATCGTCCCGTTAGCCCAGGCGCCGATCTCCGCCTCGGTCTTGTAGTTCATGTAGATCAGCTGAAGAAACGTGTTGATGCTAATGGTATTATCCGAGCGCTTGCGCGGGTTCTTGGTGGCAATACGTTCCACAAACTGCTCCTGCAGCACTGGGTACGGACAGTTCAGAACCAGCGATTTGAGGAGCACCCACCCCGTGCCATCTGCGTCCATGTAATTGAAGATGTCCTTCATGCGGAAGTAGCGATCCTCGTAGTAGTGCAAGACGCCATGCAAGTTGCGCTGGCCAAGATCGCTGATGATGCCGCAGACGTTGTCGCCCACGTGTGTATTGCGTACGTCAAAGGCAATCATGTTCTTGTTATTCCGCATGACGTTGATGATGTGCGGCGCACTGTAAACCGTAATAAGCTCGTTGTCGCTGAGGTCCACCGAGCGTATGGACGGGTGATTTTGGAGGAGGGCACACAGCGCAATGGCGAAGTCGTCTGACAGCCCACACGAGCGCAAAACCAACTTTCGCATGAGGGTGCTCACAGTAATGATAGGCAAAATAGCCATGCAGCCCCTCGTACCCAACAAGCATGTCCCCAGGTCCAGCGTGAATATGTGATGCCACGCGACCGGCTTCTCCGGCAGCACCGAGTAAATATCGCGCTGCATGTGTACCTTCAGCTCACCACACACCTGCTTATAGCTATCCCGCGGTGACTTCCCGTCGAAACGCGCCAGCGTCTCATCCACGAGAGCCATGGTCGTCATCTTGATAACACAGACGGTGAGTAGGAAGAGAGAAACACGCGCCTCGTCTGTGTCAATGGGTGTGAGAGAGAGAGAGAGAGAGAGAGAGAGCAGGGGAAGAAGGGGGGAGCCTTCGTCTGTCTGTGTGTTTGTGGAAGGGAAAAGGAGGAGGTGAGTACGGATTGTACACACACACAAAAAAAAAAATTTTTAAAGAAACGAAGGTGAAATAAGAAAAACTTTACAGATCAAATGGGAATCAGAAGAAAAAAAATGCCCAGGAAAGAGAAAGATATCCGTGTGTTCGTGGTTTATGTGTATGTACAGGAGCAACACTATCGCCGGGAAGCAGTGAAGAAAAACAGAGAAAGAGGCGGAGAGGGGGAACTAGCTAGAAGCGAAATGCTTCTGTGCGTACTCGTGTGTCCGGGTAGAGCAGGGAAAAAGCGCGTTTAAGCAACCAAGTTGGGCGAAGGAATATTTTTCATTTCGTAAAAAAAAAAAAAAACGGAGGAAGAACAAGCGAAGATGAGAAAGAGAAGGAAAAGAATAAAGGCAGGAGTGTCTGGGTTAGGCATAGAGGAAGGGGGAGGCAGGGTAAAAAAGATGGCGAATAAAAAGGCACCGAGAATTTTCGATGTATTCAAAGACTCTCACTACAGAAAGCCGCAACCTCGACCGAGCCCACTCACAGGTGGAGTGGCACATTCACGTAAAAGAAATTGGTGGAGAAGGCGCTGGTCGCCTGTTGGTGTTAGAACACGCCTTCATTTGAACACATGAGTGAACACATGTTGATCTTTTTTTCTTTTTCTGCTTAAGTAAACGAAATCAACCATGATGCACTTGTCTACGTGTGCCGCCGTCGTGCTGTACGCTGTGACACAAAAATACGCGGGGCACTCATCCCTCCCCTCCGTACCCCCCCCCGCCTCGCCTCGCCTCGCCTCGCCATGGGACGGAGGAACGCGTACATCAATGCCGCATGATGAAAACCCTGTAGGGAGTGAGCACAGTGATACCCCAATGCTCCTTGCACTTGCGGCTCACCACCCGAGTCGCACCGCCCCCCAAGTGGTCATGTGTTGAGGTCATCCAGGAAGACCGGACTGACACGAATCGCCAGGGGTAATCACGGACGTGAAGATGTTATCCCTGTTCCACCCACCCCGGCCACCTGCGAGAGCCTCTGGCGTGCCTGCTGCATTGTCGCCTTTACCAGCCGCCCCGCTTGTTCTGCTGATAGGTGCATCTGCAAGCACGACGCACTCTCATCTGCCAGGTCTGCCGGAAGGCAAACGCTCACGAGCAGTCCCGCCTCCGCACAGCCACGCATCATCGCAGCGTGAATCGACTTTTCCATCCACCGCCGCGCCGTGCGTGGTGCAACGGGAAGCCGAGCAAGGCCGGCACACCTCTGATGTCGCTGCTGACGTTGGCCCTGTGAATGGTGCCGTGAGCGCGTAGAGTCGTCATCGCGCGTTGTACGAGAGAGGCCCCACCCCGCTGCATCCTCATCGGGCAAAGGGTGAGTGGGTGACTGCGACGGTTCGGCTAAAACCAGCACATACTCCCACAGATAGAGCCACAGACGGTAGTATGGCGCCAACGACAAGGACGACGAGTACATCGACGCCGCACTGGCAGTCCATGGCGCTTCCCCCGAGGCAACAGTACTGTGGCTGCCGGTCAAGTATTCACCCTCAAAGAAAGCAGCCCAGGCCTGCAGAGACGCCTGCTGCTGAGCCACCGGGTCCTCCTCATTGGCAAGGCCAACCTGCTGCTCAGAGAAAGCGGAAAGGATGTGCCGGGAATAGTCACTCAGATGACTACCTTGCTGCTCAAGGAGCCCTGCCTCCCCGAGCCCCCCTGCTTCGCCTTCCTCGGTATCTACGTCCACCACCAAGTGCCCCTGTCGTTGAAATGTACCTGCTGAGTCTTTACGGCTGCCGGCACCGTAGCTGGAAGTCGATGTAGCGCGGGCCACGTCAGACAGCAGTGCAGCCCCCGTGCAGTAAGCCACCACGTAGAAGATTTCTTGTATACCCGGGAGGCTTAGCACGGTGCAGGTGAGCACCGGCGCTGGAGTATGTGACGCTTGCTGAGCTGCCGCTGGAGTCACTGAACAACGGCCTCCGCTCCGCTCGCGGGTCGTGTAGAGACCACCACCGCCGACAACAAAGGCTTCGAGACGTGTCTCGGCGAAGATGACGCTGTCTTCACTGTCAAGGAGCAACTCCGTAGCGTGGCGCGCTGCCAACACCTGAGCCGCCAGCTCTACAGCGTAGCGTACGCGCAGAATCTCCATGAACTGCGTTATCATATCCTCCTCTTCGACGTGTGTGCCCTCCCCCTCGCCATCCGAGGCGCACGCAGTGGAAGGAGCCGTAACAGATGCCTCACGTGGAAAAAACGATGCAGGATGGGTGCGTAAGTGGTGCGCACAAAAAGGTACCACAACGCTGTCCTCCACATCCTGCCATGCCGCATCCACTGCATCGGAGATGCACTTCACCACAACTCGTGCCAACCATGAGCGCTCCTCCCCTTGGGCGGAAACACCTGCTTCTCGGTCTGTGCGAAGGTGCGCAGGCGAAGCACGTGGGGTGCCTGCAGTATCGATGGCGTTATGGCGGAGCGCACGGCCAACGACAGACTCGCCGCTGCTGCCAGCTCTGGGAACAGAGCCACCCGCCAAAGCAGGGGAAAAGATGTAGCCAAGCGGCGGCATCGTACGCAGGGCTGCTGGGGTGGGGGCAATGTAACCAGACTCGTAACGTACCTCATCACTCTCCACACCCTCCCCGCTGTCCTGTTCATCGGGCTGTATATGACGGCTGAAGTAGCCTACCTCACCATTGCCGCTGCTACCAGGCTTCTTGCGCTCGCGTGCCTCTGTGTAACGTTGACCAGCGAGGTCGGCCACCCAGGGAAGCTCTGCGCAGTACTCAGAGAGAGTCAGAATGCCAGGCACGCGAAGCCACATCGAAGCTTTCCCCGTTGCCTCCCCTGCCGCAGCAGAGGCCTGCATCGTCTCCGACACGGAGACGCCCTCACGTCTGTCGCCAACGGATTTACCGTCATTGAGCGAATGTTGGGGAATTTGACTACTCTCCAAGGCGTCCTCCTCCGCCTCCTGCGTCTGCTCCTCCACATCATCTGAGTACACATCGACGTCACAAACACCTGGTGTATGTGCCATTTTCATGCTATGATTCACAGCAGAAACCTGAGAGGCGGTCGTTCCTGGGAGTGGCGCGGACGAAGCCGGTATCGGCGACGCTGCCCCAGACCTCGGTGCTCTTCCTCGTGCTGATAGTCCAGCGCCCCTCCGCTCCCCTGCGCGTACCTGCCTCGTGTGACGGAGGAGGAGTTGCAACGCAGTCTCAATCGCGTCGTCTGAGCCTGAACTGCTGCTGTTGCCACCCTGAGCTGTGTCATGATCACCTTTGACGGAGCCCCCCACGGATACCGAAGAAGGGAAGGCGGTGGTCGGGCTCTGGTCGTTGCGTGGGCTTGTACTCGTTACCTGTTCCACAACCCTCCGGTGGAGCCCACGCTGACTTCCCGTCACCACCTCGAGCAAAAACGCGCGCAACGCGGCAGGGGATGGGCATAAAGGCACCAAAACAAGATGTGCCCTGCTCTCCTCAAAGCGGAACGCCTCCTGTAATGTAGCCCGCATCGCGTCCAGCGCCCTATCGCCAGCGCACACGGGCTCAGCAGCCGAGGAGCCACTCGACGGGCCCCCTCGTCTGCACGCCTGGCCACCATTGGCCACCGAATTCGCGCCACCTCCCGATAGCGCCGAGCGCCAGTGTCGCATCTGCCGCTGAAGCTGCTGCACCATCTGTGCGCGGCGTCGCTGGATCTGTACAGCCCGAGTGACAAGCTGTTGTTTCAACAGTGGCGCCAATACGGTCGACCGCCGCAGAGCCGCAGATTGCAGGAGAAGCTGACGTGTACCGTCAACCTGCGCGTTCAGCTCCGCCGCGCCGTTCGACATCTCATCTGCTACGCGAGGAAGAAGTGTATCGCAAATATGCGCAGGGAGAAATTCCCCCAGTTGAGCGAGGCGATTCATGTCGCCCATTATATGAGTCCTACCCTCCTCTTGTGCAGTTCGCCTCTCCGTGTGCATCATGCCGCCCTCTAATGGCCAAGCAACGACGCCTAAACGATGTATCAATGGATTAAATATGTGGTTCCTTTCGTCTCCTGTCCCCTCTGCTTGAAATGCGCACGCGTGTGTATGTGTGTACGAGTGTCTGATTGTGTGTGGCGAGAAAGGGAAGAAAAAATGAATTTGGAGAGCAATGAGTGAGGGTATATTCATCTTTCTTTTGCCACGCTGAGATCCTTCATTGCCCTACCCTCACCTACTCGCGCCCTTCTCGCTCTCTCGCTCCTTTTTTTTTTTGTGTGTGTGTGTGCGTCTGTCCGTCAAATTGAAGTTGAGTTTCTTTTTCTTTTCTCGAAAAGAGTGGACGATGTTGACATCAGCAGCCCCGCTACTCCTGTATCGCATGGATGAATTATGTCCTCCCCCCCTCCCCCACGGCAGTCTATCAACCCAACGCCTAGAACAAACAAAATATGTAAACAGATTTAAAAATGGAGAGAGAAAGCGGAGGGAACCACAGGCCTCTGCTCACCAGCAACAGAGACCACGGCTGCAGCGGGGAACGCTGAAGGGTGCCTTGGGAGGGGGGCGGGGGATGCGCATGCGAGCGCGAGCGTGCGATACCTCGACACGAATGCAAAAGACATCCGCTCACCTTGAGAAAGTAAATACTTCGATATGCAACTATGGAGAAATATCAGTGATACCCCGAGATGGTGCGCGACGTGTTGTTTTCTACCATTGTATTAGCGCTGAGCCGGTTCATCTCCTCCATGCCACGAAGGATCTCATCACGCGACATCTCGAGGACCATGCCACCCATCACCATCTCCATCAGTGTATATTGCACCTTTTCCGAGTGAAAGATCAGGTCCAGCTCACACACATTCTCAAACGTGCGGTCGAGGGACTCGACGAAAACCTGAATGAGATCCAGGATAGCCAACTGCGACTCCGATGAGTCTGTTACAAACACAAAGCACAGAGTTGCGTAGCGCCGGTAGATGACACGGGTGTCAGGCGTGGGCCACTCCTGGAAGTTGTCCACAAAATTGCACAGCTCGTCTCCGCGGCGGGAAATGGCGCGATGGATGCTGCGCACCAGATCCTGCTGCTGCACGAGCGAGATGGCCTTCTCATAAAAGCTAAGCAGCCGGATCTTTCCGGCTGTATTGATAATGAGCACAGCCTTGATCATCTCACCATCAAATCACTGCACCTACGCCGCTGCGATTGAGCCCACTGGCTCGTTTTTCCCCTGGTAGGGGGGGGATACCTTTATTCGATGTTATCACTCACTCTACAAAAGAGGAGACGGTCACTCATATAAACAAGCGTTTATCCTATCGGATCCTTGCCCGCGATTGCGCGGGCCCTCAGCGACAGAAACGAGTTCAACAGCGCCGAACCGTGTGTGGGTGGGACACGTGTGTGTGTGTGTGTGTGTGTGTGTGTGGGGGAGGGCACCTAAAAACCAGTTGGTGCAACATGGTAGTGGTGGTACGCCACGGAAAAAAAAATTAGCTCGTGAAATAATAATAAAGAGTGAATTAGTGAAAGAATAAACAAGTAAGACAATGAGTCAAACCTGCAAAGTACCACTAAAAAAGGAGAAGCACTGCATACAAAGCATAAAGCCGCCACCACTCCCCCCCCCCATCGCCAGCATCATCTACATCTCCACCCCCATTTCCCATCACGTGTGTGTGTGTGTGTGTGTGTGTGTGTGTGTGTGTGCTTACGCATCGAGGGCAGCGAGCATTTTCACGACGATTGCGCCATGGTCTTCCATTCCCTTTATTAGATGCACAGTACCAGCGTTTGACATTGCTCTTCTCTCCCTTAGTGCACACACACACACACACACACGCTAGGAGGTAAGGGGAGGAAGGGGTCTTCGGTAGCGGTGCTGCGCGCTGCACAATTCCATGATTCGGGCATACGAGACGCTTTTTTTTGTTTTCCATTTCTCCACCACGACAGTCACAGAGCGTACAAGCCAGCGTCAGGCACGACAAAGGCATACACATGCGCATCTATATATGATAAACATATATATAAATATATATATGCATGTATGTGTGTGCGCGAAGAACAGCCGTGATAACAAGCAGGCGGATGCGAAGCAACAAAAGGGAATGTTGTGTTGTCAAATAAAAAATCCGGTAGTGACGCACAGAAGGGAAAAGGGGGGTGGAAGAGTGTACAGAAACGAACGCGCACTTTCATGAAGAAAGACGCTCACACAAGGCGTACGCACACACATGCATATTATATATATATATATATATACAAATCTTTTTTTCTTTGTGTTTGTCTGCTCGGCCCCTCTGCTACCCTCAACACCATCACCACCAATGGCGACACGAGAGCAAGGCACTTACAGATTCTGCTTGCACTCCCCCCTCCTCGCCTCTGCCAACACCTCAGTCAGAGAAATAACCGCTCCTCTCCTTGCCTCACCCCCTCCCTTTCCCCTGCTGTATTGCTATTCCGATTCATCGTCAATGGTGAAGACCTCAAGCCTATCACGGTCAGCGCCAGCATCATCCACCGCCACACCATTCCCATGCAATGGCGGATGCAGCTGCGACTTCGGGGCAGATGATAGCGTGCGGGAATGCAACAGTGGTCGCCCTGAGGAAGACATCGCCATCCCAGTGCCCGATGCGTGGGAAATCGAGGCACAGTTGGGCCGCACTCCTCTCAACGAACTGCATGGAAGTGGGTAGCCCCCAGCAAGGCTAGCATGTGTTTCTACTGCTCCAGTGGAGTGAGCAGTGGCAAAAACTGGTGTTGTCGTCATGGGTCTTGCGGACACCGCAACATTCTCAGCAACCGAGCCAGATGACCGCCCACTCAGCGGCGTGCGGAACCGAGTATCATCGCAGAGGCTCATCAAGTAATCAACCCCGTCCACGTCATTTTCGGTAGGCGAGGGGTGTGGCAGCGGCTGTGCATCGCTCCCCCTACCCGCGGGCACTACCTGTGCGGTACCAGAACTACTGTGTGTGAGGCCTCCGGCGGGAAAGCAGCTAGCACTCACAGCCGCCGACTCAGACGAAATCAGGGGACCTTGAGTGAGTCCGTCGGAGCCGAGCAACAGAACACCACTGCAACCCTGCGGTACAGTATAAGCCCTCTCGCTGCCTCCACTCGCCGTCTGTGGAGCACTGTAGCCGTCGAAGAGGTGCGCCTGATTATCTGGATGTTGCCGCTGCTGTGTGAAAATAGGACTGCTCCCGATCAGTAGATCGTTGTTGTCAGCCGCGTGCACGACCGAAGCATTCCCACCACCTCGAAGTGTGTCGGCCAAACTAGGATCACCTGCCATCATGGTATGAGAATGCGCCGCCTGCGCCATCATCGCAGACGGATACTGGCGCCTTTGTGTACGCGTTTGCTGAGCCATGGGAATCCCTGCGCCACCGAGCAGCGCCGAAGCGGATGTAAAAGAAGGCGCATTCGGAGAAAAGAAATGGCTGTTGTCACCGGCCATGTTGCCGGGAGGCAATGGCGGCACAAGCGATGTACTTGATAGCATAGTGGAAGCCACAACAGTAGATCCAGGCGCCTGCCACGCAGGCGGCTCGGGGAACAGGGGCGCGGAGAACTGTGGCACGGAAGGATGATGAGGTTGGGGATGAGGCCCGGATGGGGCCAAGAGAGCAGCGGATACAGCGGGGAGGGCACCTAGCGGTGTGCTGGTGTGTGCATCGGCCTCTGACGAACCCCTTGTGAGCGGATTGTGGTGCTCTGCAATGCGACTGACGTCGTCAGCAGCATTCGCAGGCGGTGTTGCACCCGTGCTCCTCTCGTCGATGTGCCGAGAGGGTCGTGGGGTAGAAGACTTTGAATCGACGCTGATGGGCACAACAGCTGGAGCAACCGACGTCGTTGAAGAGAATGTGAACGTGGTGCGTCGATGTCGCTGCTGGTCAACAGCGGTGCCTGGTAGTGTAACCCCGCTCCCGCCATCGCGCGACGGAGTGCTTGCGGACGAAAGCGCCGGTGTTCGCGCCTTCTCCGGCGTGACTGGGTCCAGCAGCATTGGCCGCTGCGCCTGCTGGTGCGTTGCGCGCCCTGACACGACTGCCGCCTCGATGGGCACTTCACCTGCAAAACCCGCTGTAGCTGTGGTGTTCGGCAGCCCATCGCCACCGCCAGTGGGTTCATCCACCCCGTCATTTTCAGTGATCAAATCACCAGCGGAAGCGTTGGCGCGACCGAGACGGTTCCGCGGGCGCACCGCCGTCTTCACGCCCTTCAACTCGGCTGCCTCTGTTTCTGAGAGCTCTTCAACATCGCCAATGTGTATATAACGGAAGCGCCGGTAGACTCGCAGAATGTCTGCGCCGTAGCGTTTCACCTTATTCTTTCCCATCCCCTCCAAGTCGATCAGGTCACTGACACTGCCCCAGCCGGGAATGCCAAGCGTATCCGTGAGGCGCATAATGGTACTCTTAGGCATGACGTTGTAGCTGCGGCACCCCACAGCCTGACTCACGAGGGTCTGCACGAGTTGATCCATCTCCTCCTGGAGAAGTTGCTTGAGGCGCTCCAGACGTGCAGCGGGGACGGTCGACACGGGTGTCGTAGTCGTGGGAGGAGCGCCGACCAGCCCTCCTCGCGCGGTATCCCATCGCTGATCTGCCGCATCACCGCGGACACGCTTCCGCGGTCGCTGGTGCGCAGGCGGTGGGCTCTGAGTGTCGTCTGGCAGCGTCGAAACGACGACGTCCTCCGAACCCGCAGTCGATAACGGACGTGGCCGTCGTCTTGCCGCTGCCTCTACACCGGCACTGCCGCGCTGCAGCGACGTCGCGCTGGATATGTAAGATGATGATGCAATGCTACTACTGCTCTCATCATTCACAAAAGAAGACAAGCTATTCGACAATACTGAACCCTCCTCCACCGACAAAATCGACTCCTCGTCGTCGTCACCTGCGCTGCAATCAGCCTCGTCCAGGACGTACCCGCCACCACGGCGCCCCGTTGCCCTCTTCGACTGTCTCATTTTGCTAGACGCTCCGGTGACCTTGCCACCCACCTTCTCTTCTCCCTGAGCCCCACAGAAGAGCTCAAATAGGGGAGTGTTGTCCTTGGCAGTCGCGCACGCAGGAGCAGCAGCAGTGCCCTTACCTGCCCGTTTTCTCCCTCGCTTAGCACCAGCCAGTGTGGCGCCGCCTGCATCCGCGGCATCGCTGTACGGAGAAGAGGATCCCGTCACGGCGGCCGCAGCGCCGAAAACCGTCTCCCCTTTGTCACGACGGACCTTCTCTCCTCGCAAACGCAGTGAGATGACTCGCTTACCAGCCTTGAGGTCGCGGTGAAGCTGATGCGCAGCAGGTGTACCGCTAAGCTCCACAAAGGTGCACACAGCGAAGTCATTGATGCTGTCCAGTCGCTCCTCCAGAAGCCCGAGCTCCAGCCCCTCCAACAGAGTGCGATCCAAGACCACTTTGGAGTGTTGGGCACCGCTTTTGTACTCTGCCGGCGTCCCCTTGTGGCGCATGCGCGTCTCCACGGCGCGCCCCATCTCGGATACGGAGCCACGGTACACGCCGATAAGTTGCTTCGATGTCATCGAGCCGAGACGAAGGATAATGGCATATAGATCAAGAAGAATGTTGCTCACGTCCACCTCCTTGACTGCCCAGCCCTCCGCCAGCCTACTGGCGCAGTTGTCGCACAGCTGTGTAACCGAAGACGCTGACACAGCCGATATCGGTGGAAGCGGTGGTACCGCAGCCCCACCGCCACCCGCGGCAGCCCGTTGTGTGATGCAGAAATGAACGTCCACTTGTTCCCCAAAGTGATTCAGTTGCTGACGCCGACGACAATCAACGTCGTTGAGCGTGTACGCCAGCATACGATGCAGTGACTTCAGGGACGCGCGCCAGTCCTTCGAACCGTGGATCAGCCGCTCCTGCCGCTGTCGATCTGTAGTGGCACTCAGCAGCACACACTCTGACGGCAACCCGTCACGGCCGGCGCGGCCGCTCTCCTGGTAGTATCCCTCAATGGACTTGGGCATAGCCGCATGGATAACGTAGCGAACATCTGGCTTGTTGATGCCCATGCCGAATGCAATGGTCGCACAAATAACCTGCAACTCATCACGCGTCCATCGCTCCTGTCGTTCATTCTTCGACGCCGCCTCGGAGTGATAATAAGAGGCTTTGATTCCCCTGCGCACAAGCGCCGCCGCCATCTCCTCGCAGTCCTTGCGTGATAGGCAGTACACAATGCCACATGATGAAGGCGAGAATCGATGCAGTACGAGGTCCTCGACAACCGAGATCACCCGCTTGCCCTGTACGTGCTGGACCGAGTACTTGAGGTTCGCCCTGTTGAAGGAGCCTTTGAAAATAACCGCGTCGCGCAGGGCAAGCGTCTTTATAACGTCTTGCTGCACGAGATCTGTAGCTGTGGCGGTGAGCGCGGTGATGGGTGTGCGCGGGAATTGCTGCTTGAGGACGGATAACTTTCGGTAATCCGGGCGGAAGTCGTGGCCCCACTGCGACACGCAATGCGCCTCATCAATGACGAAGCGACAGAGAAGCCCCTTGTCGGCGAGCCTTTGCAGCGTCCCCACGAAGTGGTCACTACGGCCAAAATACTCGGGTGTAACATATACAAGTGTGTGCACAATATATCCGGAGGCCCATTCCTGGAAGAGACTTCGGCGGGCAGCGTCGTTGGTCTGCCCAGTGAGGGCCATGGCGGGAATGTCGTTTGCGATAAGTGCATACACTTGATCCTGAATGAGTGAGATGAGCGGTGACACGACAATGGTGACCTGTGCAGGGTTTGGCATCAACGCAGGGAGTTGGTAGCATAAAGACTTGCCACCACCTGTCGGCAGCAGCACAAATACATCGCGACCGTCCATACAGGCGTTCATAACCTCGAGTTGACAGAACCGATAGTCGTGCAAACCGAACACTTCTCGCATCATGCGCCGCAGCTCTGTCGACCACGGGAAGCGCTCCCCACCATATTGGTGCGTCGGGTTGACGGGGAGCTCAACGTGCGCGGTACGAGACAAAGCATCGCGCGACAGCGCCTCTGGGTCCATCTGCTGCTCGTAGGCCTCCCATGAGAAGCCTTTACGAGCTGACGAGGTTGAGTACTCAGTACTGGGAAGACTCGTCACACTGCCATTGACGTTAGAAGTCCACGGATCTGCCAGCACAGTGGCACTTATGACCATGCCACTGTCGTTTGCGCTGCTCCCGTCAAGAGTGGTCTGCCACCCCTCGTGTGTTTGTGAAATCGCAATGTGTGCTGCCGGTGCGGCGCCGGTGGGTATGAGAGGAGACCACTGCAATCCACCGGGGCTCTGCACGAGCGGCCTCCTTTGTTCACTTCCACTCGCGTAGCCGGCAACTTCAGAACGACCACCGAGACTGCGATCACAGGCGCCGCTGTCCATATGCGCAGGACCGGCACTATAGTTCGCGCCCCCGAGACCTATCATAGACGGAGCGCACGGCGACCCCTTTGTCGACGAAGTCATCGAAAGGGTTGACGATGTCGAAGCAGATGCGTGGCGGTTCAGTAGTGTCGCCTGAGAGGCTCGTAAGAATGCAAACCGCTGCTCCATCTCTCCAATGTGCGCTTCTAGCTGCTGTAACTCACTCGAGGCGTCATACTCCTCGTCTTCGAGAAGTATGAGGTCGTCGTGGCGATGCTGTGCCTCGCGGAGTTGCTTCGCAACAAGTCGTATCTCCTCTTTCACATCCTGCAACGTCGTCGCTGGGAACGCCTTGCACGGGACCGCAGAGGCAGCAACCACAGTGCATGGTTGCACGGCCCATCCACCGCTGGATACGGTAGCGGGCGGCATTGAAGAAGCCATCGAAGACGAGGGCGCGACAGAAAAAACATCAGCGGTGCTCGAGGCCGACTGCCCACTACCTCTTGGGTTCAAGGCAACGGGAGCGGAAAAGGGTGTCGCAGTAGAAGAGGTACTTGAGCTCAACGAAGTCATTCCGTGTGCCGCCGCTGGCGCAGGGGTGAGCGACGGCACCAGAGATGGCAGTGCTGCAGAACGTCTACTCAAGCCGGTGGTGTCGCTATGCGACAACAACGGCGCAGGAGGTACATACGAGGCAAATGAAGAAACGCTGCCGCCGCCAGCCGTCGAGCTGCTGCAGATGCCCTTATTACCACCGCTGTCGACAAGTGGATATAAACGAGCTGGCGGAGGAATTGAAACGAGACCGCTGTGATGGGCAAAACTGTACTGATAAATAGCCTGATAGTGCTCGTAGGGAGGTGCTGTGTCTCGGGCAGCACACAACCCCACACTCTGAGATGCCCCCTGGTCAACATAAGCCGGCCTCCATCCAGCGCTACCCTCACCGCTGGAGCCAGCAACACCGCCTCCAAGACTACGCAGCACTGCGGAAGCGAGCGACGATATCCACTCGGACGCGTTTGTGCGATATGGTGGAGTTGAGCTCGTGTTCACCGGAGTAAGGCTGATATCGTCGTTTTTGTTTCTGTCACGATTATGAGTGCTGCTAGCAGCGATCGCAGCCGCTACCGATTTTGATGCGGATGATGGCGGTGGGTCTGGCATGATCACTTAGTGATCTCTCTACCGCGTGAAAAAATCTTAGAGAAAAAAAATATGTCACGGTGTCTGTCTGCGTGTGTGCGCGCGTGTTTGTGTGTAAGGGAAAGAACACAGGGGTGCGGACATGCTTCTGTAAACAAAAAAAAACGGTGTGTGTGTGTGTGTGTGTGTGTGTGTGTGTGTGCGGTGGGAGAGGGATAGCTCACTGCAGGAAACAAAACACAATTTCAGAGACGCAGAAGTGCGTGAAAGGATGAGGTCACACACGTAGAGGCTCACGATTGTGAACAGCAGGTTTGCACGTGTGTGTGTGTGTGTGTTTGCTTCTGTGTGTCTGTAGAGCTGGTGAGAGCTGACTACAGTCCCCCCACACACACACACACACAATCTCTGATCCTGTATGTGTATGAGTATTTTTTAAAGAAAATCCGTTTCCGTAGGTGGTGCGTGAATCTATACGTGCGTGTTGTGTATTTTATTTTATTTTTGCTTTCGTGTCGAAAAAAAACGGTGCAACTGTATGAGGTCAGAGGGGGGGAGGAGGAGGGGCAGGTGCCTCACTTCGAGTGCGGCTGTGTCTCTGCGTCCCTGTGGGGGGGTTCCAGTCACCACCAGTCGAAAGTCCTGTTTTCAATACGGTATTATATGCGTCGCATATGTGCGGATGTGCTACGCCCCCCCCCTCCCGATGTGTGTCGAGAGACAAGGTGCTGCTGAAAAGACTAGGGCTAAAAAAGTATACTGGGAGGGGAGGGGGGGGGGCACTGCAAGGAAAGCAGACGAACAGGCTGCAAACAAAGAAAAGCAGTAAGACCAATAACAGAAAGTGAGCTGGGTGCTCTGTCTGGGTGTGTGTGTGTGTGTTTAAGCTTCCTCCTCGGGGAGATTTTAGTTTTTTGTCGTCTGAGTGGCTGCACGTACGCCTCCCGATGTGAGCCAGGAGCGCAGACGTGAGAAACAAAGCGTCCTGCAACGCACTGAGCGAGCGGCAAGAATGCGCGCTCACAGTGAGTGGTAGACACAAAAAGAGAGGAGTGGAAATTATTCGTGGAGGGTCGAAGACCGCTACAGAGAAAAGAAAAATGCAGACTGAGATGAGAAAAAGAATCGTCAGCAGACATTAGCGCACATGGTGGTAAGCAGATCCGTTGGAAATTGGGGGGAAAGAAGTCGTGTTCTTTTGTGCGAGGAGTGATAACCACTTGCCTGAGGCAGGGGAGAAAGAGCGAGCGTCTGTGCGTGTGTGTGTGTGTGTGTGTGTGTGTGTGTGTGTGTTTTCATGTAGATCAACAAAAGGCAAATTGTGTCCTCCCCTTTTCAGATAGGGAGGCGAGGGACGTGAAACAGCAAAAAAAAGCTGTGTAAATATTTCACAGAGGGGCTACGTGAAGCAGAGAAAACACTGCGCATCGAATGCGCTCGACTGTAGGTACACACACACACACACACATACGCACACACAACGTTGTCCACTCTGCTTCAGTTCGCTCTACTCGACCCCCTCCACGTAAGGACTCCCTGCAGTTTATACGGAAGGAGTAAGCACGCAACTGTACCGGTACAGCTGTGGCCAGAGATCGCTCCCACGCATGGAGCGAAAAAAAAAACTTGCGCAACTACACAGATATACATGCCCCTGCGATGTTGACCCGAGACTCAAGACATGCTACCTCACCTTAGAGGTAGTCCTTGGCAAGCAGAAACTCAGTCAACAGCACATAGACCTTCTTTTGAGCGGTAGAGAGCCGCTGGATGTCGGGATCAGCATCGCACGCCTCTTGGCCACGTTGTCGCAACTCGCGCCAAAACTGCAACAGTGTACCGTATTTGCAAGAAAGCAACGACGCGAGCGCAGCGGAACAGCCGCGAACGCACATTAGCATGCGTGGAAACGCCGTCTTTGCACGAAGGTGCCGCTGGAGCGCAGCCACAGATTGTAGACACGCATTTGTGGGGATCAAATACAGAAGCGCCACCGCAGCGGACAGGCACGTCCTTGACGCCTCACGGCATGGGACGCCGCAACCGACATGGGTGTTTCCCTCCACGTTACAGCCGACTTGCTGAGCTCTTGAATGTTGGGCTGCCTCCTCCGACGCGGCAGTGCTGTGATGAACAGCCGGAATCCCTCCAACACCCATGCCAGCGCAGCGAAGATGAAGGCGATAACTGGCGAGTTGCCGCGCCACGTGAGTCGCGAGGAGCTTCAGAAACTGTACCGACTCCGTTGTGCTTCGGGTACGCACTACTATCCAACTCTTACCGTGGAGGCCGAGGGAGGCACACGCCGAGTCGACGCGTTGGCGCACGCTCTCTGCTGGCGAAGATGCGGTAGGTGATACACTTCGGACATCAGGCTGCATCGAGGCTTCGCCACCACCACCTCGCCGGTGACGCTGACCGCCGCGAAAGAAACCACTGTCGCACCCGCTTCCAACTACAGCGCCCTCGATGAGCCATATGACCAAGCGAAACGGCGAAGCCGCCAAAAGCCGCCGTTGCTCCACATAACGTGCGCTCTTCACGCTCGCATCCAGATCGGCAGCTGTCTTCCTCTCCACCACGAGAGAGCAGGCGTGGCTGAGAACCGGCGTGGTTCCCTCTGGGGTGGTGGGGTCGCTCGAAACGCGGGCACCTATCTCCGTAGTCGCAGCTAAGCCAATCGAGCGCATCGCGTCGGCCTCGTCGGTGGACAGCTCCACACACAACATAAAGTCACCGGCCGGCAACATCGCGGATCTACACGAAACGTGTTGCTTACGGAAGATCTCCAGCATGTTCTCATGCTGACGCCTGCCGCCACCGCCGCCGCCGCCACGCTGCGCGCTCGCACGCTCGCGGAAATCCACAAGCCACTGCCACCGAACGCGGCTTATCTCCCCCTTCAATTCTTCTTCCTGTGAATGCGTGGCGCGCAGAAAGGCAGAAAGGTGTGTGTTGCACACGGTCTGAAGTGCTTTGGTGGGTGTTTGCATCTTGCAAGCTGCGAGATCGTGCAAGAACTGCGTGGGGGACGGAACAAGACGATCTCGCTGGCACAACGCGACAGCATTAGCAGAGCCAGAGACGGAAACCTCCTTGCACACAGCGACCGTCTCCATCTGCGTCGCCGGCTCACGTATTGCCTCGGAAGCGGGGGTACATTGTGGGTGAGCTGCCACCCAAGAACCGGCAGATACGGACGGAACAGAACCCGAGGGATGCGACGGACTGCGGTAGCGAAAGACAGTCCGCGGAGGGGAGCCGGTGGAGCTCAAAACATCAGTCCTGCCTCCCGGGTGCGTTGTGTTCAGGGCGCGTGAAGTGAGCGGAGTATTGGTGCTGCTGCACTGCTTCGCTGTATCGGATGTGTAGTAGAGACGAAGGCGCTGCTGTAGAGTCGCCTTTGATCCCGTGCTGAGGAGGCCGAGTCGCGCACATGTGTCTCTGAGGGTTTTCACACGGGATGCAAATACCTCCTCTCTTTTCCTCTCGTCAGCAACCCGAGCAACGTTTGTCTCACGAGATACACTTGCAACCTGTACCAGACGCGGGGACACCGCAGTGGCGGAAACTGTGGGGACTGCAGACGCCCCCCCCGATTGAATCACCTGCACACAACGCGCAGAAAGTCTGTCCGGGTTCACAAGCGCCACGGAATCCGGCGCTTCACAAGCAACCTCATGACAATAGACGGCGGCATCAATACTTCTCTCTGCCAGGGCAGTTGTTGCACCTGCTCTCTCTGAACCGAGCATTGCCCCGACAACCTCCACAGCCTCTGCACACAGCGCTTCGCCGCCAGGTCGTTCGTCAGAAAGCATCGACGGATGCGGTGCACTGTGCTCCGCTCCGAGGAGCAAGCCAAGGAGATCGTCATTCTCGGCAACGCGGCTATGCAACGCATCTGGAGAATCATCTGGTGCTTGTGGAGAACTCCACGAGACAGGTGACGCAATCGAACCAAGTCGCTGATGGGTGGGCAATGCGTTCTGCGCCGCTCCTCTCGTGAGAGTCTGCAGCCGCCTGTCTGTCGCAATGACTTCTGAGTGGTTTCGGATAGGACTACAACAGAAGTCATCGTGCACGGACAGGGTGGACGCGACATGAGTCAGTGAGGGCGACCCAGCAGTTACAGGACGAGCGCGCTTGCGGTGGTGCGTGGAGGGACTACTCGAGACCCCGAAGCCATGGCACAATGCATCCATCACTGTCCACGGGGCACCCAGTAGTGCATCAAAGGAGATGCTGCCGATGCCCGTAGGAGAGGGGGTAAGAGCAGATACACTGCTGAAGTTTCCGTGTCCACCATCCCTCGCCTGGAACTGCGACGAAAGAACTCCCTTGCCAGGCAGAAGAGGGCAGGAAGACTGCACCATTTCGCGACGGCACTGCCGGGGTGGAGAGGTAACATGTTGTCTCAGCTCACGATCATTCCTGGTGCCTTCGTGGTGTCCCGCAAGACTTTGAAGGGTGGTGTGAAATGATGGGTTCGCGCACACACGGAAGGGCGAGAATGCTACCCACGGTGGCGTGGACTGCTGCGGTGCTGACGCCGCTGAGGCAGACAGATCCCAAAACTGATTTATCGTAGCTGCGAGAGCACTGGCAGTACGCGAGTGTGTCCGTTCGTTGATATTCACGCACCGGTGTCTATGCGGCAAGTCAGTCGATGCGTGCGTCGGTATTGGGGAAGCGGAGTCTGATATGACCGACTCTGATGACGCATACAAAGGGCGTTGAAGAGGGGAGTCAAGCGACCGCCGATGAAGAGACTGTTGTAGCGCTGAGTCAGCAACATCACAGACGGTGGCGGCTGAGACAACGGGTAGAGGATATCTCTCGAGCGCATCGAGGAACACTGCACTCGCCACACACGACGCCGACGACGAAGATAAACGTTGGCGTTGGAGGTACTCACGCAGGCACGTGTTGACGGAGCTGCACCCGAGCCCTGCTACGTCATCATCCGCAGCACCGCTGCAGTGGGTGGTTGGCTCATCCGATTGTGGCGCCGTCATCAAAATATATAGTGCTGTTCTCTATGAAAATTCTTGCATATAGATGCCCTTACAGTGTAAGGCTGATGACCATTTCTGCTGGAGTTGAAGGTCAAACACAATGATGCGGCCGAATTCTCGGCGCCAAAAAAAAAAAAACAGCAATATCAAGGAGGAGAGGAAGGGGAGGAAAAGAAAGAGGGTACGGTATGGGAATAGGAGATGCACCCCCTCATGGGAGCTGTAGCGCATATGATCCCTAAAAGCAATCGCTTCTTGCCCGCCCCCCCCCCTGCGCATGTGTGTATATATTTGAATGGGGTCACGCAGCAGGGTACCTTTTAGCTGTTGCCAGCACGAAAAAAAAAAAAATGGGGAGTGGGCATGAAGGCAATGGGCATACGGACCACTTGTATTTCCTTTGGCAGGTGGTTTCTTTTTTTTTCTTCCCCCAATGGCAGACAAACACTAAGGGAAAGGCAAGAGAGAAGGGGCTTGGTTGAGTTGTCGATGCACTTCAGCGGCAGTAGGAACAAACAATCACATATACCTACCTAAACAAGTGCAGCGCTTAGCCGAAGGCCTACACGACAACTGACCATCCCCACACTCCCTCTCTCTCTGCAGCCTATTAGCGATGTCACACTCTCTTCCTCGCCCGAACTCTTTAAGAGAGATGAGATGAAGTACAATTCGGAAAAAGAAAAAAGCATCTGCTGTCGCCCTTCGCCATCCCCCCAATACTGTTTGAATGAATGGGGCCTTTACGAGTTGAGATATATGCTCCTTTTTTTTTTCTTTTCCCCCTCTTCGTCGTTAGAACCCTGTATCCTATGCTCGAGGATACATTGATGCCTGTGCACCTCACCGGAACATACACCCGCTTCGCTGGTGACGATCTCCGCCTGAAAGAGTTCTACGCGCGCACTCAACACGACACCCACACTCGAAAAATATTTATGAAAGGCCACAGAAACGCACATGTTTGTGTTGCTCCTGGTAACAGAAAACGTTTGTGGCGATTCTCACACAGCGCGTTGCTTCTATACCTTTTCATTACTCCTTCAGAGGTGGACTCGTTCTGTTCGCAATACCGTCGTGCATCAGGCATTCCTCGTAGCTGTTCAGGTACCTGGGTCGAGGGAGCGCATGAGCTCCGCGACGAGAATGTGCTAGCGTTACTTCCTTGGTAACCTCTCCTCTTCCTCACTAGCATGCTCACATCTCTTTTTAATGTGTATATTTAAGTTTTCGGTGCGCGTGTTTGTATTTATCAACATATGTACAGACACACAAAAGCCCTTCACAGCAGCCACCGCAACAGAAAAACGAAAGCATAAAATTGGAGCAAAACTATAATTAAAATGGAGGACAAAAAAGATTTTCTTAGAATCTGCAGACACACACACACACACACACACACACACACATACACACACAGGCATATCCTTCATATATTTCGCTTCGGCCCTTCAAATGAGTGTACAGCGAGATGAGGAGCAGCGAACCTCACAATGCTGATGTGTCTTAGGGCGTGTACCTACGCGTGTGAGAGGAGGGAAGAAAGGGAAGTGAAGTGCGTGGTGCGGGTGCTGGGGTGGACCGGTGCAGCTCACGTGCTGCGGGTACGCCGTCTGCGGTAACGCGCCTAAACGCGCTCGCCCTTCAGGCCGTCCTTCCAGAAGTAGAACTTCGGTGTCTCCTCCTCCCAGCGGCACAGCACGATCATGCCGTTGTCCGGATCCTCCTCGTTGCCCTCCGGGATGAAGAACTGGTAGTCATCGATGTCCTTCAGCACCTTCTTCACGAACGCAGCAGCATTCGCCTGGAAGGCCTTCTTCTCCGCCTCGTCAGTGATCTTCTCCAGGAGTTGCTTCATGTAGCCACGGATGTGAGCCATGTACGAGGCCTTGTCGTACGACGTCTCCGTGTATCGGTTGTTGTACACCACATCCACCACGCGCTCCTTGCCCTCCGCAACATCCCCCGTCGCGCCCTCCGCGGCGTCCTCGTCAACGTTGGCGGAGATACCGAAGTCCTCACCGCCCACATCGATGTAGCGGCCATTCACAACGTAGGCGATGTCGCCCTCTACTTGGAACGGACGGTCGTTGTCGCACACGACCTCGGCGCCGGTCAGAACATCCTTGAAGATCTTCATTTTATGTAATGAAAAGTAAGTTGGGAGGGGAATGAAGAAAATAAGAGTGAATAAAACTTGTGCAGAGACGAGATGAGCTGCACACAGGAGTGGAGGGGGGGGGGATGTCGACAAAAATAGAAGTTGCGTGGGTGCGAGCGGTATTATGTGCGCAGCGGCGCGTGTGTGAGAGAGAGACGACGACGACGACGACCAGGAGGAAGGGCGGGGATGAATGCGGGAGTAGTACAGTGGTAAAATAAAGGTGGGGAGTTCCATTGCAAAAAAAAGAAACGTTCACGATTCGAGAAACTCACCGCAACACACACAGTCACGCACACACACATACACACACACAGGCACATATTCATTTCCTTGTTTGGTAGGAAGATAGCCAGCTGCGCACATTACGTCTTCCCATGCGATTTTATATTAGAGTTCCCAACCAACACAGGTCCTCGTGGCCGACTGGAGCGTGGCCCTCGCAAGATGGGGGAAGAGCGACTGCAGAGAGGCAGAAGGAATTGGATGCTACCATCCTTCTAACATGGTGAATGTCTTGCCCCAAGTCGAGACCCAGAATGTACCAGAATCTCTGGTGGGTAGAATCGAAAATTATATAGCTAACCATATATATATATGTTTAGGTATAAACACGTGTGGGCGTATGAAAAACATTGTACGTCATTTGGTGTATGTGCGGCTAGCCTCTGTGTTGTTGTTCCCTCAGAGCCCTTATGGCCTTCTCTTTAAGTGTTGGGGTTGACAACAGTTCCACCCCATGCGTTGTATTTATTTTTTTTGTATTCTTTGTTTTTTTAAAGTTATCAGTCAGCCTTTGCAGCTCTTTAATGTATTGTTTCTTTTTCATTTCCTCCGCGGAGAAGTGATGAACCACCTTCCCCTCCCCTCTTCATGATTTCGATTCTCTGATTGTTAATAATAAAAGAAAAACAAACAGCTGCCACGCACACTCATACATTTCACCCCCGTTGCAAACCTTACAAGGAAAAAAGGAGCACAATCGCATCACCGCTGTTTCGCAGATTCCATTCTACTTCGTAAATCTGTGTGTATGTCTTGTCTGCTCATACATTATCTTTGTAGAGAACAAAATCAGTTATGCTGAGCGAGAAAATGAGTAACGACAGAGATCAAAAAAAGAGGGGCGTGTGGTGTGTGTGTGTGTGTGTATTGGCACGCAAGGAAGATCGCCAAGTAAAGGCGGCGCCCGACGCGATGCAATGCAATGAATCCAAGCGCACGAACGCAATCAAAGGAGAGAGCACCCCTATAGCCGCACCACACATGATCACAAGCGCCCATGCAGGCAGGGAGGCACGAGCGGGTGCGGCAGATGTTATACGTCTGGACGTGCGCGCCTGTATCCTGCCCTTAGCAAGGGAAGAGCTGAGAGGGGGGAAGAAAGGGAAGTGAAGTGCGTGGTGCGGGTGCTGGGGTGGACCGGTGCAGCTCACGTGCTGCGGGTACGCCGTCTGCGGTAACGCGCCTAAACGCGCTCGCCCTTCAGGCCGTCCTTCCAGAAGTAGAACTTCGGTGTCTCCTCCTCCCAGCGGCACAGCACGATCATGCCGTTGTCCGGATCCTCCTCGTTGCCCTCCGGGATGAAGAACTGGTAGTCATCGATGTCCTTCAGCACCTTCTTCACGAACGCAGCAGCATTCGCCTGGAAGGCCTTCTTCTCCGCCTCGTCAGTGATCTTCTCCAGGAGTTGCTTCATGTAGCCACGGATGTGAGCCATGTACGAGGCCTTGTCGTACGACGTCTCCGTGTATCGGTTGTTGTACACCACATCCACCACGCGCTCCTTGCCCTCCGCAACATCCCCCGTCGCGCCCTCCGCGGCGTCCTCGTCAACGTTGGCGGAGATACCGAAGTCCTCACCGCCCACATCGATGTAGCGGCCATTCACAACGTAGGCGATGTCGCCCTCTACTTGGAACGGACGGTCGTTGTCGCACACGACCTCGGCGCCGGTCAGAACATCCTTGAAGATCTTCATTTTATGTAATGAAAAGTAAGTTGGGAGGGGAATGAAGAAAATAAGAGTGAATAAAACTTGTGCAGAGACGAGATGAGCTGCACACAGGAGTGGGAGGGGGGGGGGAGTGTCGACAAAAATAGAAGTTGCGTGGGTGCGAGCGGTATTATGTGCGCAGCGGCGCGTGTGTGAGAGAGACGACGACGACGACGACCAGGAGGAAGGGCGGGGATGAATGCGGGAGTAGTACAGTGGTAAAATAAAGGTGGGGAGTTCCATTGCAAAGATTGCTTAGGATTCCGGAAGAGAGGTAACAAAGACTCAATTTGTATTTGTAACGCAGGTTCGTGTCTGCCTCCCTCGCCCGGGGTGGGAAGGGGGGGAAGTAAGGGAGCGAGGCACCAACGCACGCACGCTAGCACAAGTTGTGTAGCTATGCAGATGTACCTTTCTTCATTACCCTCTCCTCGACGTCAGACGAGACGAAACAGAACCTGCAGGGACGAGCGTCATCAAAAAAAAATTATGTGAGGCTGTGATGACTGACCGCCTCGCCCTCCCCGAACCCACCTCCACTTACACTGCAATATCCCACCTCACAACCACACCAACCGATTCAAGGACATAAAAATCAAGTTGCTACACGGAATGGCTTCCTCCATCATGACTGTGTGTGTGTGTGTGTGTGTGTTGTGTGTAGTGGCGGGGGGGGGGAGGTATTTTTTATTCTTGTTAAAGGGAGAGGGGGGGACCCGCTTTATCTTCGTCATCTTTAACGATTAAGAACTCTTGTCGTCATGCAAATCGGTGTACTACGACACGACCTCGTCGTCACACGTACAGGTATTGTCGTGGCCTTGGGACTGTTTCATGAACCTCCACAACTCTGTTGCACCACCATAACCTCTGCGTATGCACCACACACAGGCACTCAGCACCTTCAGAAAAAGAAAACAGTATTACCTCGACCTCACAGACTAGTCATGACATCGAAATAAAGAGGTGTCAGGAAGAACGACCCTCGCATGTGCACACCGGGAGGAAAAAAAAAAGCGTTCGAGTGAGTGCATCAAAGCGAATCTTTTTATTCCGCGAGCATGAGATCACACGCACAAACCTAGGTCAGATCCCTTTGAAATAATACGAATAATAGCGGACGTCAGATGCGCACTGTGTGTCTACAAGTCGTATTCACCTCAAGCAGTAGTACAAATATGCGTTGGGGGGTCTGTAGCAGGTGTCTGTGGTAGCACAATGAGAGTGTCGAGACGAGCGATAACGCGAACATAAGAAGAGCCCAAGGAAGTTGTACGTCACTCAGCTTGAAAGCACTTCACAAGGCGAAGCGGGAGGGAAGCGGCGTGCCCCTCACCACCACACACACACACAGAGGGAGAGAGAGAGAAAGAAAGAGAGAGGCCCAATCCCCAGTCAGTGGTAGCTTAAACGTGATGCGGTGATTGCTTAATGTGTGTTGTCAGGGCTTGAGCCGATGCCGTCCTCAGGCAGCCTGTCGACGAGTGCCAGGGACGAGCCCCTGCCTTACCGAAAGATGTCATGAATATCGGAGGTAATGGTGTAAACCAGAGGTGCGCCGGAAGCACCACCAGCACCCACAATGTGAGGCGAGTTAGGGTGAAACGAGAGAGACAATACAGAGCCCGTCTTGTAGCTACGCGAGACAATCATATTGGGTGGGGCACTCGTGTCCCGTCCATCCCATAGCGCAATCTCGCCATCCTTGCCGCCTGTCACAAAAAGACCTGGCACCTGCCGAGAGCAACTGAACGTCGTGTCTGCAGTATGCGGCTGCAGCTGCCATAAAGGAGTAGCAGGAGTTTGGTCCACGTTGCTACGCGACATGCGTGTGTCGAACGCGGCCCAGTGGCCCCCACTTGTCGATGCCATCACAACAGGGGCTGTTGCAGAGGCCGCGCCAGCCGTGGGAACAAACTCGACATGTTCAATGACGTCTGACAGTTCGTATCGTTGCGCCGTCTGGTTTGGCTGACGGCAGTCGCGAAGCACCATGCTCGCATCGAAGCCGCCGGAGAGCAACAAGTTCGCCTCCGTTGCGTGCCAGTCGAGGGACTGCACTTTATCGGGCTCGCTGTACGTACCAAGGCAAACGCCGCCCTGGTTCAGGTCCCACAGCTTGATGCTGCGGTCGGCACTGCCGGAGGCAAAGATGTTCTGCGCGACAGTGTTCCACTTCACCGAAAGCACCGCATCTGTGTGCGAGTCACCTTTCAGGTTCTGCTTTAGCATTTTTTTCGAGTAGTTGTGCGAGTGCCGCTCACACCCCCCTAAAATAATGGCCGGCTCCACCGAGTCCATTACATCCAATGCCCAGACCTCGATGAAGGGCAGCATGGTCCCGACAGCCAGCATGGACATTGTCCCGTCCGTCAGCCACGAGCTGCAGAGAGGGAAAGCGGAGATCTCCATGTCGTGATGCACGTACATATTGTCCTCGGGCTCATCGTAGACATAGAGCTCCAGCCGAGGAGTCTGTGCATCCGCGCACGCCACCGTGAAAATGAGATCGGTAGGCTTGAAGATCGTGTCCTCCAGCTCCTCATCATCATCGGACTCGACCTCCTCGAGAACAGTGCCAGGACCGCCCCCTGCAAATGTGCGCAGCGTGTCATCAACATCTCCATTCAGCTCGTCTTCGTTGTCGTCGTCATCAGCGTTCCCGTTGTAGTTCTCTGCCTCTTCACTGGCGGCCCGAGTCTTGTTCGAGCGCTGCTGATGCTCCTCATCTTCCACGTAATCGGGGTGCTGATGGCGTAACTTCAAGCGCGCTTGCGAAGCAGTGTCTGTGGACAAGATCGGGGTGGCCTTCATGGCCCCCTTTGGCACCCAGCAAAATGTGGTCAACATCGATGCACAGAGGCCAGTGCACTTGTTGAGAGAGATGCTGCGTGTGTCCGCGTGTGTGTGTGGGGTGGGGGGGGGGAGGGGAGAGAGAAGAAGGAGGAGGAACAAGAATCAAATTCTCTTTATGAAAACAACAGAGAGGGAAGACAGACCGCAGCACAGTTTTCAATGTTTAGATGAGCACATATTCTGGAGGAAGGGGGGGGGGCATGCGGCCCACGCGCACGAGCACGTAGGTCGGCATGTACGCAATACATGGGAGGTGCTGTGAAATGAGGATGGAGAACCGGTTGAGATGCAGTCTCCCCTCTATTGGTTATATTTTCTTTCTGTGTGTGTGCGCGCTCGAGTCACAAATGCGATAAAAAACGATGTCTCTGTCGCCGCCACCAAAGGTATACATGAGATGCGGCAAGGGTGGTTAGTGGTGGGTTGGCAGCACCTGCCCTCGTGCCTGGGCCCCTCTTCACTGCAACAGTGTCCAGGGACATGTCTCCCTGTTGACTTTTCCGCGACGAGTCGACCGGCGACTGCAGTGTCCCTGACAACTCCTTAAGCGGCTGACAAGTCATTCTCTTCGCCGGAGCAGGCTCAACAGACGTTGGCCGGAGAGACGAAAGTGGGTTCTGCATTATAAACCGTTGCATCCTGCGTATCGCATTCAGCTGAGCTGAGATGACCATGTTAACCAGCACTGCAGGCAGCAGACCCATGGGGTGCACAAGACCAACGTATTCCATGACACAATACTGGCGAGGCGCGGTGTCAGCTGCTGCATCAGCAGACACTGTGGGGGACGCGCGCAGTCGTTTCTTCTTTACATCATCTCCTGGCGTGGTACGATGCTTCGATTCTGATTGATAGTGCCGCATCAGCACCGGTGGCAGCACCTCCCCCAGAGAGGCAGGATCGATGGGACGGGCAACCATGCCAGAGAAGAGCACCACAGCGCGCACGTAACGTGACTGATGCGGGTCCAGCGGTGTGTGATAGCCCAGTGGGGTAGAGAAGGCCTTCATGTACGCCGCGCCATCACACTGCACCTCCTCTGCTGCAACAATCTCAAAGTCGCGATCTTGCACGAGTGGAACAGGGGTCCGTGTCTCGAGATAGTGGATCGCAACACGGCGCTGGCCAGGCAGATACCGAAAGGCTGAGGGCGAGGAAGCAGCGGCTAATGTGGGGTCAGACACCGCTGCTCTCCCACACTCACCACCAACGCTATCAGTGGACCCGACAGCGGACGATGGAAGTTGGCGGGGCCTGACTTGGCTTTGCGCCGATAAGCTAGTTGGGCTCTGTTGCGCCAGGGTTGCCCCCGAAGTGATGAAGCTCGAAAGAAGATACGGACTCTCCAATCCCTTCGTCTGCGCGGGCGGTGTCAGCTCTCGGAGCAGCGCCCCACGACGCAGGTGCGAATCCCACTTAGGGCGGAGAGTGTTATCCATGTACTGCAGCACATCCCTGGGTGCACACGGTAGCACAGCGTAGGCACGCATGAGATGCATCGGGCAGTCCTCGACAGGGGTGCTATACAGGGATATGCCGGTCTCTGGGTCGGCAGCGATACAACGAAACTTTAGCGGCGGTGGCGGTGAAGATGATGACGACGACAAAGGCGGCAGTGACACCGTCTCGGCAGTGAAAACGCCGCCGTTGCCATTCATATCTGCCGAGCACTTGCCGAAGGCGCATGGCGTTGGGCAGCCCGGCACCGGCGGTAGAGGGCACCGAAGCACTTCCTCCAAATCCGAGTACTGCACAGCGTGCTCGTAGAGGATAGCATCGGTTGCAGTGGTGTTACCGATCCTGGCACCACTCCCGCCGAAATACGCACGAGTCTTACTGCTCGTAGGGTGCACAACGGATGCTGAAGTAGGCCAGGAAGATGTGGCACCAGAAGAAGGGACAGAGATATCACCGTGCCCGGCGGTACCTGAGGCTCTGGTCAACTGCGATGCCCCCGCGTTGCTACACCTCGCGGGGAGCTGACCCTTGCGGCAGCCCTGAAAGCACTGGGCACCACCAGTGCCTCCATCGACCGAGCTGTTGCTTGCACGTGCCACATGAGAAGGCTCTCCGTGGAGAATAGACCGCACACCGTGCAGGAGAACGCTGAGGGGGCCACCACCACGCCCCCCGGCAACGTCGCCGCCCCCCCGAGAAGGCGAGGCGACATATGAGGATGAAGGGTGAAGAAGGTATGTCATGGTGTATCCGTAAAAAAAAAAAAATCTAATGGCGTGTAGGCAAGGCAGTGTCCACGTTGACAACCTCACCCTCCTCCTCCTCCCTCACTTTGCACTGTGATGTCACTTGGGGCCTTGCTAGCTAACCGCAGAGATTGGGTACCAGAAATGGGGAACCAGTGATTGACGGGAGAGGGGGAGGGGGGCGTGAGGACACTGATGATGAGCTTATATGTATAGAAGATATAGTAGACGAGCTTGCAAGGCAGAGGGGAGAAAGAAACGTGGGTATGAAATTCCAGAATAGTTCTGCTCCCATGTAATGAGCAGCAATACATTCACATGTGTGCAGGGTAACACGAAAAAAAAAAGGGGGGGGGTCCCATGTGCTACGGAAAGTCTCGCACGACAGCTCCACTAATCATCGAGCTGTGCTGCGTGAAACCATGAGACACGGGGCATAGGAGCCCTGTAATGAAACAGAGGATGAAGGGGGGGAGAGAAACCCCTGTTCCGAGAGAGTCGTGTTGGTACCCCCTCTTTGCCTCCTCTTTTATTTTGTTTTTGCGTGTGATATCGAAGCGGGGGTGATCGAGGTTGCTCCCATGGAGTACATCGGTAGAAGCACACACGACCACATATAAAGGACGAGGAGAGGGGGGGAAGAAAGGGAAAAGAAGGAACTCGTCCTTTTTCTTGTATTGTACATTCGACACAAACAGAGAGAGCGATGTAAATAGAGGAGCCCGTTTGTGAGATGGCGACATGAAAGAAAAAAAAAGGGGGAGGGGTAGCACCCCCTCCCCCCCCCTCGTCGCCTTAGAGAAAGATATGCAACGGAGGGTGCTGCGTGCCTCGACGATGTGCGCGTATGTGTGCCACGGGGGGAAGAAATCCATGAAGAAAATGAGACAGGGCAGGGCGGGTAGCAGGAAGAAGAGGAGGCCCGTTACAGAGAAATTCTCTTGATTGTAGAAAGAGGGGCGCAAAAAGAGTGAGCACAGCTACATATACAGTTGAGATATCCAACCCCTCGCGAAGCACACCGGCCTCCCTCCACCCACTCCTTCCTTCCCTGCCCTCTCCCCCTCTCCCTGTGGCGCAGTAATGAACAGCCCAGACATGCACTTGAGAAACAAAGAACGAGTGCGTGTACGACTGTGGGATACAGAATATCAGAAACAGAATGGAAAACACATCCGAAGAAAAAGGGACGAATGAAGCAAACCACACACACACACACACACACACGCACAGATACCTCATTTTTTTTTCGGGCAAAACGAATGGAAAGCTCCGTATGAGGCGATGAAGGAGGAAGGGGGGGAGGAGTTGGGAAAGCGAAAAAAAAAACATCAAATGAAATAGCGGGGAGAAGACGGGTGAGGGGGGAAAATGTCCGCAGCTCAGAGGGGAAAAAAAAAACGGCGGTCAGCATCTTTTTTTTTTCGTTTGGATGTGTTCGAACCATCACTCCGCGTCACATACATATTGAGTAATGCCTGCATGAACGGGACAAGGACCGACAGGAGGAGAAAAGATGGAGCCATGTAGACCAGAACGGAGTCGTCTGTAGTGGTATTAGCGCTTGCTAGTTTGGGCGGTGGTGTTGAAGACTGCCTCAAAGCGCCGCAAAAACATCCGCTCTCCTTCATCCGAGCGGAGAGTAGAGGGCAGACTCACCTGGATCGGCTGCACTTCCTGCTGCACGGCAACCATGGGTAACCTCGTCCCGAGACGAGGCACCGCCTTAGACGACGCGGCGGTCGCGGAATCACCGGACACAGCGGCCTCTGGCCCCCGACCGGGAAACGCTGCAGATCCCAAGCCCGAAGTAGATGAATTGCTGCGTCCACTAGCATGGCACCATGGGCGAGACGGTGTTGTCTGCGGCTCACTAGGCAAAGTCAAAGTGAGGAGCTCGACGCCAAATGCCGAAGACGGACTTGCCTGCAGCATCGAGGCGTACGCCATGAGGGGGTTGGACTGACTTCCGTGACTATGCTGCCGTCCACGCCGCGAAGACGATTTCCCTTGTGCAAGATCATGCTGACGTGGCGATAAGATCGGCTTCTCCAGTCCTTTCCTACTACTAGTTTTCATCTCCGAGATCGGCGAGCAATCGTCAGCCAGATTTGGCTCGCATCGCCGTGGAGTGGACGTGTCTGAATTGGGAGAAACCATACCAACGCGAACGTGGGTAGTGGTGCCCGTACCCTCAAGAGACGAAGTTGACGCTCTGGAGAGCTTGTCTTCTCCGAATGTGTTGATGGCAGCCATAGCAGCCGTCACCACAGCGTCGCCAGAGCGCTGCCGCCACAGGCGCATAAGCTGAGAAGTGTAGTTGTAACGGTTACGGATGCTCGTTGTTGAACTGCTGAAAACTTTACCGTTCCGGCTGGTAACAGATGCGCCTTCATGAGTCGCCGGCGGTAGCCTCCGCGATATGTCTAACTGATTCGCTATATGCGACAGCATCATCTGATCCGACCTTATGCGGAGAACATCTGCATCAATATTTTTCAGGGCGCTACGCAGGTATGTAACTTTGCGCCTGTCGATCGCTTCAGATGCGGCGGATGCAGCAGTCGGTATGACCGGGTGGCGCGAGTGGCTCGCAGAGGCGCGACACGTACTTGTGTTTGCGGACAACGCAGGCCATCGCGATGGCACCTCCCCGTTCTCCCCGGTCGCATCAGGACTGACCCTCAAAACCGTTGCGAGAGGTGGGTGGAGGATAGCCTCCTGTGACCTGTCCGCTGCCCCCGCAAAGTGCCCCTCATCCTCCAGGGTTGATCGGGGAGAGCTGGCACTCGCCGGCACCTGCATCGATGCAGCCGAGAAGGGCGAGCAAGAGTTCGCAGAGCCGCTGCCCACCTCATTGAATGACCGCGTGCGAGTCCCCTCTATTGCTCCTTCTGTCAGAAAGACTGGGGACTCGGTTACCATGTCATCGGCGCCCATACCCAAGGACGTATGCGTCTCCCCAGGCTCCACAGTTGAGGTCCTTGCGGGGTCACGGGACTGCAACATTTGCACCGCCGACGTGACTGCTGTCACGCGCCGCTCGTGGCGCAGGACACTCGAGTTAAAGGAAGAAGCCGATGATAGGTTCGACGTGTACTGCGGCACGTGTACAACCGCGTCGAGCCCTTTTGGGGCGAAGGCAGGCGACACCGACGAGAAGCTGGGCATAGATGCGTCGGATATTGCCATGGGCGCAACAGTAAGGTTGCTGGAGCTTCCAGCGCCGGACACCCCTGCAGTCCAGAATCGGAATGCTTCCTCCGCAGAGATCAGCAGAGGTACCCCGGTGTCTGGGTGCACATCTGGGGTAGTGTCGAGGGGGTGCAGAAGACCCATATGACGTAGGAGGGACACCGGGTACACATGCACGAGAGTGTTCGGTATGGGGCGCACGTACGGATTAGGTAGGAGAACGCTGCTGGTGTCACCGCCACACGTGTTTTCTTTCGTGTCGGACATGGGAAATCCAGCAGTAGAGGAAAGGGCTGCGATGATGCCTGAGTTCGTGAAAGAGCGGTTCCACGAAGACGGCTGTGTGTCGCGTACCAGCTCGACGATGGTGTGCTGTGAAACACACAAAGGCGGTGGAGGCCGTAGAAACATCTCTGGACCCGGTGCTCTGCTCACACACGAGCCTGGACAGCGTACAAGGCCCCTGTTGGCACTGGATTCTCTGTTCCCTAAGGGTGTTGCCGGAGCATGTGTACAGACAACTGCCGTCTCTGTGGCGGGTGAGATGCGGTGAGTCGAGGAAGGCAGCGGCGGAGACCGCGACTTGGGTCCGCTAGGGCCCTGAAGAAGGGTTGCCCCTTCCGCGAGGGAGCCGGCAGGAGCTGCAGCTACCCGTGGCTGATGCGACGGCTGTTGTGCATTGGCGACGTGGGCGTAGTTAAGGCTGTTTACCGTCTGCTTCTTGGAGCTACGCAATATGTCGTAGAGCAACACCCCGTTGCTATCCTGCGTCGGCGAGGACGCCACACCCGCAGCAGACACTCGCCCTCCATTAGAACTTCCACTGACTGTCGCGGTTTCCCCTTCCTCCATATTGCCCACTATATCCTCCACGTCGTCGAGGATGGATGGCAATACGATGCCAGCGCGACCATCGCTGCGAGACTCACTCATAATTCTTGCCTGCTCAGCATCGCTGAAGGTGCAGGGATCATCGAGGGCCCAAGTATCTACGCCATAGAGCCCGACTGTCGTCACTTCGTAGCGCATGGCACCCAATGCAAAACTCGACAGGGAAGCACCGCCACCCTCGACCGGACGAAGAAATGACTGGCACCCTGCCGTGCCGGGCAGCATCGCTGCTGTGTATGACAATCGAAGAGAGCCGGCGTTCGAGGGAGTGGATTGGGGGTGCAACAGCGGCCACACGGTATTGGGAGCGGAGTTGGCGTGGGAAAATGCCGACAAGAACTCCGAATGTGGTAGTGCGCAGGGGAAAAGACGGAAGAGTCGAACGTCGCCGTCAAAGCCCCCTGCAAACACAAGAAGGTGGGGCTCCGATAACGACACCGCCGACGACGGTGATACGGGGGTGACGCTCCTCAAAGAAGCACCGAGGCTACCGCCTTTGTCGGTCGGGCCCACCTCCACCGGGGGTAGCGCCTGCGCCCCCCCGCCGTGACTGCTATCCGGCAACTTCGAGTTGGAGTCGAGGAGTAGTAGCTCCAAGGACGACACACCCACACGCGAGGCACGAAAAGAGGCCCACAAGCGCAGCTCGCGAGTCCTTGGCGCACGCGCTGCGCCACCCATGCCCTCATCACGCGGGGTAGCGCTGGAAACCTCGGCAAGGAGTTTATTGAGAGGCGCGAGGTGCACGTACCCAGCCGAGTCCCCAGCAGCTACCATCAGCGGCGACAACTGTGGCGTCCCTGCAACTTCTCGGACGAGACTCACGCAGGTGATGTAGTGCTCCTGGCGGCGCAGGTCTCGGGTGGATCCATAGGACGCGAAGGCTCGAGGCATATCAGCGAATGCGCTTGACCCCAAAAGTGGAAAAGCGAATCGCCCCAGCGTGCGTTGTTGTGTGTAGGAATACACAAATAAAATCCCGGTGTCGACAACGGCCAGCAGCACATCGCGCATTGTGTCGCCAAGATAATTCAGACTCACAACACGGCCCACATCCGGCACCCCATGTACGTCGCACAGCACCTCCACATGCAGGGGGCTGCTGTTGTCAACCATGCGATAGAAGAAAAGCTGTGTGTCTGCGGTGCCAAGACACAGGTGAGACTCACGCACCACACAGCAAGCCGTGATGGTGGTATCGCTGCAGCTGCCAGGGGTAGCGCCCGCGGCACTTTTGGGTGCTCTGGGTGACGCCGTGGCCGTGGCGGCAGCACCGGTGGTCTCACCACTTGGTGCTAGCGACGGCACGACGGATGACGCGACGGAGGGAAGCTCCACTCGCATACAAATGAACTCCTCTTCTCCAGTGGGCTTAGGAGGATTTGCAACCACGTACCGGCGCACCTCGCACACTCGACTGCTGCATAACACTGCGCGGTTACCAGACTTGCTCATTGCGCTGATGTCTCTATCCTCAACACCACCACTGCTCGTACCTGCCAGTAAGCCTTTTGACCTCTTTAGGAACGGTTCCGTCGAGCTTACAACGGCACCTACGCGTGTGTCGAGTGTCAGCACACGGCTGTCACGTGTACCAGCCAGCACACGAGTGCGCCCTTCTGTGCTCCAGCTGCAGCACGTCAGAAGCGCACGCCGGCCGCGCAAGGCCAGCTCCCGCTCCGCCGCACGCGGTACGTGCAGAGGCCCACGGAGGCGCTTCCCGGTCTCGTATTGCCACACACACCACGTCTCAGTGCTAAAGCTATGTAGCTCGCCGCGTTCAGTGTCGAGCAAGAGCCCAATAACCGCTGAGGAGTGGGTCTGATTGGGCTGCAGCCGCACCTCGCACTTGTGCAAAGCCTCGCTCAGCTGGCGTTGACGCCGCGCCTCCTCTTGCGCCGCTGCCGCCGCAGCAGCAGCAGCAGCCCGTCCCTCCTCATCTTCAGCGCCCATCATGTTCAGATCAAACTCCCATTTCTCAATATCACAGTCGGCAAAGCCGACAGACGCAGAGGCGTACGCTGTACTTTTTCCCCTAGACGCCCCGTTCCCTGCGTGCCTCCTCGCCGAGTTAGACGTTACAGTTGCACCACTGTACAACCCATTCTCACCCGACGTCGAGGACTCCAGCGACGGCGGTGCAGATTCCGTGTTGGTGTCTCCCTCCCGCGTCGCTGCTTTCGTGGACGTGGTGGCCGTATCCGTTGGACCCAGACTCTTTTTTGCCTCAGTGACATCAGTTGCGGCCAGCATCTCTGCACCCGCAGTGGGGGGTACGACGACATTGTTTCGCTTGGATGCAGGTACCACGAGCTCGTACAAGATGGGACCGCGGAGTCCACAAACCAGCCGTCGAGATGTGGGCAAGTAAGTGAGGCAGCCATCAGAGTCCATGGCAGAGTATTTGAGAGTCACAGAGGCCATGTCTTCGACTCGACTGCTCAGACCACGCGGAGGTCGGATGGAAGCTAACGGGCGGGACCCCATCTCGTCGTAGATCCGAATGCTGTGGTCTGACGTGAGGAGGGCGACTTGCTGATATACGGGCAGGAAACAAACGTCGACGATGTCGTACGCCTCCTGTGGGTACTGATGATGACATTCTATTGAGGTGCGACCAACAGTCCACAAGAAAGCACGGCGGTCGCTGTGCACCGTGACGAAGCGACGGCCGCTGGCGCTTCCCACTAGAAAGCGGATAGGTTTAGGAGTCAACGTAACTACCGTCGGAGTGCCAAAGACATAGTCGAGGGTGTCCGCGGAAATCGCGAAAGGAGTGCGCACGATACCGCCGTCTAGGTCACAGGAAATTATGCAGTGGCCCACAATGCAGAAAAAGAGTCGGCCCACTTGCACCCCAGCGCCCCTGGAGGCGCCGTCCGGGAGCGTCGGAAACAAAGGAGCTGAACGCCCTTGGTTCTGTGTAGAGGTGGGCGAAGAGAGATTCGCGGAGTTGCACTCAGTATGTGGTGACGGCATATCTGTCGAAGACTTTGCACCGAAACCCACCTCCGGCAAAAAGTAAGCCGTGTGGGCGAGAACGCAGCTGTGCACGTGAAGCGGAGACGACGACCCAACGCCCGAAGCTGCGGCATGCAGGGCGGCACGCGACAAAGCAATTGACATATCCACGAAGCCGATCATGCCGCTCAGAGTACCGAAAAATAAGAAACATCTCTCAGCATCGTAGAACGTAGCTGTGGGTGCGACGTAGCCTACAATGGGCCTCGCCGCGATGGGCTCGCATTCGGCCTCTATACACTCCATTAGTCGGGAGGCAGCAGCGGCGCCGACCCAGCTTCCGCTCTCGCTGTGGACTGGTTTGTGTCGACCAGACTCCCCTGGTTTCAATCCATAACGCTTTGTGTACATCGTCGATGATTGCTTGACCTTAGGTATCGCCGTTGCCAGTGAGGTGCAGCCGCGCAGCTTCAGTAGAACCCCGCCAGCGGGAAAGTTAACAATAGTGATCTCTGCCGCGCTCGTGGCCACCATGAGGAACTCGCCGCCGTGCAAAAAACTCAGCCCAAGTACCGTTGAGTGCCCAACATTGAGGATTGTGGAAATGAACTGGCCGCGGATGGTGTCCCACACCTTGAGGAGGCCGTCCTTGCTGCTCGTGACAAGGTACCGCTGCCCCGGAGGAGCCAGAAGGTGATCAGCCGAGTGGGCGTGGAGAACACTAAGAGCGTTCTTGGCGACTGCGTCGAGGCTGTTGAGCATCACCGCCTTTTGATGCAGAGCAGTAGTGTCTTGGCCGACACCGTCCTTGCGCGACCGGCGCCTGCCCGACTGACCACCGCCACCGCTTCCTCCCGCCGAAGCACTCACGAGCGACTCATTGCCGTCGTTGTCTTCATCCTGGCAGGAGTTGGAGGAGTGGAGCAGCGCAGTTGGAGCGCCACTGCCCCCGCCAATGTGGCGACTCGGTAAGCCCGTCTTAGATGCTGCTCCCGCGGCCGGGTCCTCGAACAGCGCCGTTGGCACGCGCACGTAAGTCACCTCTTGCCTCTGCGACAGCCACGATGTCTCCAAACCCATTAGCAAGTTGCTTGCGACGTCGCTCCAGCATACGAGAGACTGTACTCCAGGTATGCGGTTGCGTCGGCCACAAGCCGCACTCGTTGGACGGCTCGTGATGCTGCAGCCATTCGAACTGCCTACCCCGAGACGTTGACTGCGGTTATCGTTGTCTCCATCCGCCTGGGAAATCCTCGCCGCCGCGCTTGAGGTCCATAGATAGTCGTAGAGTTGAGCTGGCTTCTGTAGTAGGTCCCTCAGCGTAGGGACTGCGAATTGTGCCTTCACTGCCACTAGGCTTCGATCTGTGCCCCCGCCATGGACGTCTACCATCGACGTAGTTGCAGCTGGAGGACCCAACTCCGCCATCGCTTCAGTGAGGTTGGGCGGCATGAGCGACATCGATCCAGTGAAAGGGAAGCAGGTCATCTCGAGTGCCTCAGTCGGAGAAAGTGGAAGTCCAACGCCTCCGCCATCGTTGGTGAAGGAACAAGTAGCGACAGCACCGTTCACCTCCGGGTGACCTCCAACCTCCGCCGGCCGCTGTGATATCGAAGCGTTTTGTGAATATGACTGAGATGCTCCTTTCGAAGTGCTGAGGGCGGCCGCTCCCGCTGACCCCCAGCCGGCGCTACCACGCTTCTTATTGCCTTCGCACGGAGAGAGACCACTGTCATTTTTGCTATTCATCTGTATACCCGTAGGCTCGAGGTTAGCAAAGCTTAGCGCCTTGGAGCGTGAAGTGTTCCCTGCAGCTAACCCGCCAGATGGCCCGTTGAACGAAGCCATGTTCGGTCTTGTGGCATCGTCCTGCAGAACACACGCATGGTAGCGTTGGAGCACCTTTTCCTGCACCACGCACTGCTGCCACGTCATCTGGCTCTCACGCTCGTCGCACCTTTGAGCGAGGTGTTCTGCCCAGGCGGTCAACTCTGCCTTAAAATGACAGAGCTGATCTACTCGTGCATCGCGGCGACGGGCCTGGTAGATCGCTGTGGGTGAGATATTTAAGCATGTCGACGGTGAGCTAGTGGGATTGGTATTGCTCGGCGTAGGATGATTGTTGTCACCAGGCAACAAATGTGGGTTGATGGGAGGTAGCGGAGGTTGGCTGGATCCTATCGCGGTCGCAGTGGACACCGCCCCGCCGCCCCCGCAACCGATGCCAGCGACATCGGCTGAGTTCGCGATCACCATCTCCAAAAGAAGCTCCACAAGCCATCCCATGGACAAAGCAGTGTCGCTGACTTTGCTGGCGAGCGACTCTGACCGTTCGCACCGACCCACTACTCCCATCTTGGCTGTCATTGGTGCGATCTGCACCCCCTGCGCTTTTCTCGAAGGCTCCAGCGCGGTAGGCGGCCGAGTCCGCACGGCCGCCCCAGCAGGCGCAGCTACAGCACCCGTAGGTGAAGAGGCAGGAGGAAACGAGGTACCCTCAGGTACTGCCGTCAGCGACATCGGCGGCGGCCGTGAGACAAACCACAGAAGCCCCATGCCAACCTTACCTTCTATTGGATTCACATCCACCGAAGTAGCAAGACGACTCGCTGCACCAGACTTGGAGGTGGGGGACGACCCAGGCCTCGACTTACCTCCCCGTCGAAGCGTGAGTGCCTCCCCTTTGGAGCCCCTCCTTTTTGTCGCGCTCTCACCTGCAGTCGCCGAAGTGTCGCCCTTCCCGTCGATGTTATTCGTGCCCCCCTCGTCCGAGTCGAAGGAGTCAATCACCTCGTTGGAAAATAAACTAAAATCACGAAACACAGCGGCCAACTGCGCAATATCCTCCGCGCCAAGGTATATGGCACACGAAAGCGAAGAGAGGGGAATTTGAGTGGGGTTGTACCGTTCACGCAGCTGTCGATGCAACGAGACACTCCTCCCCTGAGTATCGGGAAGGATTGAAAGAAACGCACCGTCGTTGTCATTGATCAAATGAACTGCGTGAGCCCGCGACTTGGCTATCCGTTGCTGCGAGCACGAATCACTTATCAGAGGCGCTTCCCTTCCCCCGGCACCGCCACCACTCTTGGCCATGTTGTCGGCAAACCCACTGCGGAGCATCGCCGTGCGACCGGCGCGAGATACACACACGGAGAGTGTCGCAGATCGTGAGAACCCGAACACGGTGAGTGAAGCCGACGCCAACGAATGCAAGATAAAGGGCTTCTATGTCAGATACCTGACACCGATGTGCCGCCGACAAACAAAAAAGCGCCAAGACAATGACACTCACGCGCAGAGAGAGAGAAATGCACGGCCGCAGATAGGCAACTCTACGTGTGTAAAAGTTGGCAAAAGGAAGGACCACGTATGAGTAAGATTCATGTGTTGGCGCAGACCGCCTCTGCACCCGGTCCGAGCCACCCCCGGATGCCGTGAAGCGATCGTGTGTGTGTGTGTGTGTGCGTGTATGAAAAAGAGAATAGATTGGAAGAACGATGATGCTCATCCCCATTCTACAGTGCTATCCCCACAATAACAAGAGCAACAAAAGCAGGGGAAATGTTATTTTTTTTTTTTTCCAGAGAAGAAGAGGGAGAGTGGTGATGGAAAGGTGGCTTAACTTTCGCTCTGCAAGGAAAACGCAGAAGGAAACAAAACAAAAAAAAAAAAGGTGGGTGGTGGTGGTGGTGGTGGGTGGGTGGGGGGGGCGATCCCCCTCATCAAAAGTAGATCACGGTCGGGCTGCTTTCTACGAGTTCGCTACAATCTGTGCATCCTCCCAACGCCACAATGGGGGACATATATACGCCGAGAACCGTTTCCATCAAACACCTTCAGCACCCTCCTCCTTCAGCAAGGGTGGAGGGTGGAGGAGGTGTTAGGGGGGGGGGGGGGGCGACTGTTACCAGAAAGAGAGAAAGAACTACGGTGCAAGCGGTCACGAACTCGAGCATCGAGCAGGAGCTACCGCATCACTCATATACATATATATAGATATATATATGTGTGTGTGCATATGTGTACAACTGTATGTATAAACAATAAAAAAAGAATTCAGTATTGCTTTCTTTTTTTTTTAATTTAGCTTCATAGGTCACACGATGAGACACACATGTACACACACGCATACACACAACGGTGGAAGAAAAAAAAAAGTACGAGTGAAGAGGGGGGGGGAGAGCGATGATTCCTCGGCGTGTCTGCCAAGACACCTTTTCGCTGTGTATCTCCTAGTCCCTACCCATTAATGGAGTTTGGCGCGGCGCTCTCTTCCTCCATGCGCAGTCGGCGGTGCCCGTTGCGCATTCGACTAAAAAACCTCTTCTTATAAGAAATTTCGTGTGGATGCAGCAGCAGTGCATTCATTGCCGCAGGATTGCGTTGCAGGTAAGCGACCTCCTCTTGGCCACCAGCATAGGTGCCGTGTGCAAAGAGTGCGGGCATCGACACGTGTGGAAAAATGCGCATGGCTCGCTGCTCGACATCAGCATAGCCGCTTCCTCTGTTGCTGATGCTGGCGTCAGCGCTTCCCTGCGCCTCTCGCAGAAGAAGCGCTTGGTATACAAGCCGCACCCACCGCATCGATGCCTCTTTTTGTGCGGAAGAAGTAGGTCGAAAGCGTGGGCCACGGGCTTCTCCTTCCACCTCGGAATCAGAAGCGTATTGAGATAAAATTGCGTCCCGGGCGTGACGCAAGAGTGCTGTGGACTCATCTTTGCTATTTGCCATTTGCCCGTCCTCCTTCACAGTGAGTGGTGGCTGGGGCGACGATGCTGCAGCCGCTGCTGCGATGGATGCCACAACCTCCTGCAGACACACATCTAGTAGTGTCGTAGAAGTAGATGCGTCCATCGAGGAAGCGTCTGGCGGAGCCGTGTACCCCTCACAGCTCCCCTCCGGCGCCGCACCGACATGCCTCACTTCCCCTGTCTCTGACTTCTCCGATCTGAATCCAATCTGCGGCAACTCGCCACGCATCACCGCCACCGCCGCCTCCGTGGCCAACTCCGTCAGTGAAATCAAGGAAGGAACCACCCTCCGGCGATGAAGCAGTCGAAGCCACTTATCCTGTACCTCACGCTTCTGCACTGCAGTGTGCTTACAGCAAAAGCGCTGCCACTGCGTGTACTCATCTAATCGATTGAGTTCAGCGTGTTTAACGTTAGCACTGTCGCCAGTAACGATGTGGCTATCCGAAAAGATATCCGAGTGGCACGGTGCCCCTGGCGCCGACCTCTCCGAAGTCGAGGCAGTTGTAACCCGTGTCGGTGGATTTGATGGAAGCGGAGGAGCTCCATATACAACTACGACCACTGCGCTCTGTAAGACGTGGCGCCGTATCCACTCGTGGAGGTGATACACGAGCCTGTGCTCTCGACGGCTGAGGGCGAACTCCACCTCCGGGATCGGTAGCGAGGCTTGGAAAAGCGACATCTGCAAAAGATCCTCACGCTTGCGGGCGTTAATGGTGGAAACCAACGCATGGATGCGATCCTGTACTGTCTTCGGCAAGGGGAGCGCCGAGGTAGACGACGGCGACGTTGCTTCGCGGCTGCGCATATTGGGTTTACAATCGCCCGCCTTCGGACCCCGTTCGCCGTTGAGGCTCGCCCCTTCACTCTGGGTCACAGAGAACAGCACCTGCCGATCAAGGCACACACCGGCAGACCTTCTGCACTCGCCCAAAGCGACGGACATCGAAGCGGCCACTCCATGCAACAGACAAGCGCACTGCCCTCACTGGCACCTGCAGCTCACGTGCAAGAATGGCACGGTACTGATCACGCAGCTGATAGCTGTAAGATGCGAAGCCCACAAAGACATCAGGGTCGACGCTACCGTCCTGAGGCATGGCCGGCAGAGGCTGCTCAAGGATGTCTCGAATACGGGCAAGACTACGCTCGTACAGCTCCTCCAGCTTCGTCTTTCCCGTAGAAGCGTCCACCTCCTCCAGCCCCCACCCTGGTATTGCACCATCAGCAGCCACAGATGGAAAAAGAGTTTCTGGCGCAGCGGATGCCCCTTGGGTCTCCTCAGCGGCACGACTACGGTTGGCGTGATCTCCTGTCAGCCCCTTCTCTGACAGAAATCGAGAGGCGTCTTGGCCGTCGTTTAGAGTCTGCCGTTGCGAGGACTCATCAATGTGTGGTGCACTACTTTGCTCTTGCTTTCCAGCAGCGTGAGCTGCAGAGCGTCGTGCGTACTGGTCTGATCTCTTTTTATGTCGCCGAGGCGGCGGCAAGGAGTCTGAGTTGCTGCGCCTGGTTTGAGAACTGAAGAGCTTGTGTGAGCGGTGGGATGGCCTGGTTGGTGTGCGCGCGATTCCTGTAGGCATCGTGTAGCAGCGGTGAGGTGTCTCGAGTGCCACACGAGACACCTTCACACTCGGCAGTGGAGAGCGACTGCACCTGGAAGCAGTCGCCAGAGATGATGCAGTGAGATGTTGGCAACCGGAATACTTTGAACAGCAATACAAACCAAAAACCCCAAAGCTACCCCTTTTGACGAATTGCTTTTCCGGGTCCACTGTGAGATGCAGATCCCCTCCCAGGTCGGCCCAGAGAGGCACCGTACCTGCGCTCCTATTCGCAACGCGCGCAGTCGCATGCCTCCCCCCGAGCAGTCCTCCGGCCAGTTTTTGTCTAAGAACGAGTCGACTAGGCGTGGCACGGCGGAGAGGTAGTGGTGCGCCAATCGCCGCCGTCGCTGACGCAGCACATCCGTGGCACAGCTGCATCACTCTCCCTTAGATCTCAAGACACCCGAGCTAAGATTCTTCGATGCTGCACTGCCTCCGTTACTCGGGGATGTGTCGGGTTAAACGAGGCGGGTAGAGGGAAAGGCGTTCTTCGGCACCAATGTGAGTAGTGAGCCAGTCGCCCACGCAAACACATGCACAGAAACACGTCTGCTAGCTCGAGCCTGTATATCAAAGGCGAATTGTTTGTGACTCTGTGCTTGTATGTATCTAAGAAAGTGTGTGTGTGTGTGTGATTTCGTGTGTGCCTGCACAAGTGAGAGTCCCTCGCTCCGCTGGCACGAAGAGGGGCACCGGAATAAATGCCTCCCCCCTTTTTTTTTGGTGGCTACGTATAGGAGAAACAGAGTCAGGATAAGAAGCAATACATGACGGAAGCATAAGAATCTTGGAGGAAGCTGTTGTCGGGCGCAACATGCATGCATGTTGCATGTGTATGCGTGTTGCAAATAGAGAGAGGGAGAGACAGGAAGAGTGATCTACTTACCTCCGGTGTACATCATCGCGGTATCCATATAAGAATATGCCAGAGGCACGCAGCGCTACCCATGGATGCACTGATAAAATGGAGGGTGGAGTAGAGGGGGGGGGAGGGGAAGAGGGAACATCGCCAAACTACCACTGGCAATGCTTCTTCTGTCTTTAATGGGCGTCAGGAGAGACGCGAGGATACTCATACGCACACACGCCTTTCGAGAGACCGAGAGAAACAGTGATGACAGTCATGATGCGTGATGGACTAATGTTTGCGAATAGGAGCAGCAAGCACAACAGCATCTGTTTAATGAGCTTCACTGCTGATCGCCTCCTCAACACCGGCGAATTGTGAACAACTGCTCCTGTAGTCTGCATATTTGTGCCTGGACATCTGTCAGGGCACTTTCTTGCTTTAGTGTCGGGTGTGCGTGTGTACTCGTGTGTGATGCACCCGCCTCTGCAATCGCCCCTATCAGCGGCTAGACCGCACCAGCCTGGCTGTGAAGGACTAGATGTAAATGCGACGTGCAAAGGACAAAAACGTCAATGTAAACGAGAGTTTGAAACAATAAATATTGCGGGCTGGCCCCATCGCCGTACTAAACACCAACGGAAAATATCAAGCAGAGCTCACACACAGGCAGACACGCACGCACTACACCAGGTAATAGGACAGCCTCTCTAGCACCTCCGTATCCCATCCTAAGCCCGCCGGAGGTGCAGCGCCAGATGATAGGCCCCTGCCACTCGTACCTGCAGCACTCAATTGAACTGGAGGCACCAACGTCGGCTTCAGCTCAGCGATGGGCACCAACGTCCCTCCCTGCATTGCCACGACACGCGTGCAGAGATTTAGCACCGTCGGCATGCGACGGGCAACGACCAACACTGTCGACTCGCGCAACTCATTTGCCAAGACGCAGCGGATGACACGATCCGTCTGCGCCTCAGCGCCAGAGTGGACAGTGTCCTCCAAAAGCAGAATCGGTGGCCTGTTCAGTATCGCACGAGCGAGACACAGGAGACGGCACTGCGAGTGGGTCAGATTGGGCCCCGTGGAGTCACTACCGAGGAGCGGGGCATCGAGACCTCCGTCGAACTCCGCGGCAGCATCGAGGCCCACGGCGCGCAGCGCCTCCCACAGCGTGGCGTCATTCATTGGTGGTTGCGGTCTGTCTACCACATGCCGAGAAGAGCGATGCACAACTGCTTCGTCGTAGTTTGCGCTGCCGCCGCTACAGCTACAACAGTGACGCCCGCTATTGTCTGGGCAACTGGCGCTCTGTGGCGAGACAGGTTTTTCATCGCGACGGTGATGGGATGGAATCCTGTCGTCGTGGAGCCATCCGGCTGTTGCGCCTGCTGTGGAGACTACACCGCAGGCGCTCTTCTGGCGACGGCTATCCTCTGATACGGGGCTTTGCTTTTGGCTGAGAGAGGGGTGACAAAAGCGATCTGGAGGCTGTGGTTGGGTGAGCTCACCACCGCTGACATGCACGAGCGACTGGCCGCCTTCAGTGCTGCCGTAACACTTCTTCGCTTCAACCGCGGCGAAAGCGGCGACAGCGGCACCCTGCTGTAACAAAGGCTGGTGTTTCCCGGCAACGGAGGCTAGCTGTGTGGCAACAGTGACATTCGCTGTGGCACACAGCGTCTGTGTATCCGGTTGCAGCTGGTGGCAGACGGATGTGGCTACCAAGACACCCGTCGAGTCAGCTCCCATGTGGACGCTGCCCATCAGCACGTGGTGTGCATGGCGGTAGCCAACAAGAAGATTCGTACGCCAAGACCCGTGCACGAGAAGCGGCTCCTGCGGCAGAAGGCCAAACCAGCCGCGCAGGATCGGATACGGCATTCTGGCGGCGTCCTCGCCGCCCACGAAGACGCCGTCACCCTCAATGATGTCCACCAGGCGTAGCAGCACATTGAGAAGGGTTTTCTTTCCTTGTCCGGCGCTGCCCACCACGGCAACACGCTCACCAGGAAAGACGGACAGGGTCACGTGGCGCAGCGCGTACGGCAGCGTCGCTCGATAGCGCACCGACACGTTGCACAGCTCAATCAGGGGAGAGCGGCTAGGGAAGCACTCGTTTTGTGCGACCGTCTCCGAGCATATCCTCGAGGCAAGGGAAGACGACTTTGAAGAGTCATCGGCAGATACAGAATGGGTCTGAGAAGAACGCAAGTCAAGTCGGCCGTCCTCGCTGCCGGGTGTCGGCAGCCGCTGCTGTTGTCGCTGACTCTGCAGCTCTCCTGGCGATGAATACGGCGCTGCATCGGCCTCTGGATGGGAATCGCGCGGCAGGTTAAGAGTTGCCTGCTGCACCGTGTGCGACGCGGTAGACATTCTCTCAGCCATTGAACAGGGGACACTACAGGCAACGTCCATCGCCATGGAGCTCCCAGCTTCCTTGCGGCGAGTGTTGCTGTAGGTGTATAGGTCTGCCTCCCCTACAAGGCAAAGTTGCTCCTGGGGCACGCTCCACAGGTTCATGAGCCGCTGCACGGAAACCCACTCTGTCATCATGAAAGCGGTGAGATTGCGGCACATCACCATGAGACCCGGGCCAGCTCGCAGGCAAGCGACCACAGCCACGGCGGTCAGGCTCGGCCGCGAGTAGGGGAAAGTGAAAAGAATATTGACCATGCCCGCGGTGCCAAGAGACAGCGCGACAATCACGTGCAGTCGCAGCTCCACCCAACACTCTGCCGAATACACCACCATCGACGCCGTGTTGACCGTATCCAGCGCACGGCAAAATTCTTCACGCAGGCGATCTTGCAGAGCCATCGAGCGCACTGTGGGTGCGCCCTGATACACCTCACGTAGAATGTCAATCATGCCACTCTCCGAGGTGTGCTCCAGCCGGCGAACCTCCCGCAGCACCATCGCGTGGCGTTGTGCTATTTGACAGAAAATCCCTACAGCCGCCGGCACCACCAACATAAAGAGAGGATTCACTAGCGCATTGCAGAGCACCACCAACGCCACCTGCGAAGTGCAACTCAACAGAGTCTCCACCGTGGACAGCACGCGGTGCTCAGCAACTTCGCCGTCGTCGCACAGCACACGCGTCAGGAGCGCGACAATGCGACGGTCAAAGTACGAGGCGGGAGAGTGCAGCACACGACGCATAATCTGATTATAGATAAAGTGCATCGTTCCGTACACCCCAACGTACATCATACGACTGCGAAGCAGCGTGAGCAGCATCCCAAGGATACACAACGTCAACACCATCCCAAAGAACGCGCCATCAGTGACCATGACTGACGTAGAAAGCTGCTTCTGGACTTCAGACCATCGAGACCTATCAACTTTGGTTGACTGCTCTGCCATCGCCGCAGTGCGCTTTGCGAGCGCTGCCCTGATTATCGGCCAAACCCCGAGCCATACATCAGTGCAAAGGAAAGTGCCCTGCTGAATGAGCGCTGTGAAGAGCAACCACACCACCTGCCCACCCATGAAGCGCAAAAAAATAAAAAAGGAGAGTCGATGACGATCTCGGAGAATACGCTCACGTTGAATTCTATCGGCACAGTGGTCGGGGACGTGTTGTCGGTGGGAACAAGTACTGCTTCCACTACAGTGAGCGCCGGCATTGGGAGTCCGCCCGCCTTCGGGACTGGTAGCGGCAGTGCCGCTCTCTTCCATTCCACAACGCGCATCCGCTCCATCGGTGTGAAGTTGCAAGGGTTCTGAGACCGGTGACTGCGAGGGAGTCAAAGGCGGTGAGATAACTGTGCTGGACCTCGCTGGCTCTGGCATAACCGCTGAGCCTGGCGCCGCCGGGGACCAAGCGAGTCTGCGGCGGCTACTAGGAAGGTGCCTCGCTGAACTTGGGCCCATGTGACTGGAATATGCCTGGCGCGGAGCGGTATCAGTACTCATACTTTTCCCCACGCCGGCAGTCGTCATCGAGTTCGCCAACGGCAGGTCACCCAATGAAACGACCTCATCGAGGCACTTGACGAGGTCACCTTGCTCTCTAGGCTTGCACAGGCCGAACTCTGCATCTCCGTCGAAGAGCAGTGTCGTAGCCGCCATGGTGGGGTCGTCCCTGAAGGCCTCCACTACCCCCTCCACCTCGGCGGCTTTTTGCGCCTCCTCGAACTCCTCCGCGTAGAGAGGTGGCAGTGGCAGAAATGTGGCCTGATGCGCATCACTATTGCCAGAGGAGTCGCTACCCTTCTCGCGCCCACGCTCCAAAGCAGCGGCATCATCACTGTTGGTTGTAGGACGTGTTCTCCGGCGCACACGCTGGTGCACCAACGCCTCCTCGTCATCCCCATCACTGCGGGCATTCAAAGAGGAAACGATTCTGTACAAGTGGGTGTCCTCGCGCACGATGCCCCCATCCACCACACTGAACACACGATGCGGCCGCAACGACCGCAAGCCCACGTTGCTCACCAACAAAACGGTCTTCTTGCGCAGCAACTTGTGAAACACCTCTCGGATAATGTGTTCTTGCACGTCCGGCTCGAGTGGCGAGAGGACGCTGTCCATGAGATACACATGCGACTTGGAATAAACAGCCCGTGCAACAGCGATACGAGTGCGCATGCTTAACGATAGCAACTCACCTCTGTCGCCGACCACCGTGGCGTCACCTTGCGGCAACACGGCCACCTCCGCCTCCAGGGCACACGCACGCAGAACCATGTAGTACCACCGTCCTACCTCCACCGAGGAGTTGCTCAGGACTATATTTGCGCGAATGGTGTCGTTCAGCAGCCAAGGCACTTCACTGCAGTAAGCGCAGGAGCCGAACACAAAAAAGCCGCCGGTGCTGCGATCTACACCTTCCATGCCGGCAAGGGAGTGCGTTGCGAATGTCATACCGGCAGTCCGGCGCACATTGTCGCTCTCTCTAGTGGCGATATTTCCAGGCAAGTTCAAAGAAGTACCTCGAGCGTGGCACCTAGACTCTTCACCACCTGATGCACAGGAGCTCTTCGCATCTGCTGCAGAAGTGGCTTCCCCAGCGATGCGGATCGGACTGCGCTGCACCATCCCCCCTGCACCAACCTTCAGTCCCATTGAAGGTGATTGCTCCCCTGCAAGGTTCCAGTCTGCGACGTGGGCGTTCGTCGGCGATGCAACAAAGATGCTAGGTGGAGTGGCGTCGACTCGACCGCTGCTGTTGTTCGGAAGGGTATTGGGGGTCACAGAGCAGTCCACCGTCGAGACAGGGCCGAGGTTGCACGAATTACCTTGCCTCGTGGTGTGATCAGCTCCGGTGATGCATGCTGCCGCATCGGTGCCTGAGACAACAGACAAGGTACTCTCGGATTCATAGGTAACCACACTGCTGTTCGTCGAGCATGTCGTTGACACACATCGGTTTATCTCGCCGAGAACGCAGAGGAGTAGGGTACTCTTGCCAGCCCCTATGGAACCTTGCACAACAGCAAGCTCGCCAGGTTCGATACAAATGTCGACGTCCCGCAGAAACGCCGTTGGAGACTCTTCAGTCAAGTTGTGCTGCCACGTGAAAGAAGAGTCGCGGCACACCACGCTACCACGGCGGTATTTTAACATGTCGCTGCTGGGGTTCTCCAGGCGTAGCTGCTGCTGCATCGCCGCAAAGCTCTCCAAATCCACCCACGTACCGACAAACTCGTCGGGAGCTTGACGGAGATACGCCTCGATACGCTTCATCGAGAGAAAGCCACGCGCCACCACTGTGAAAAGTGCTGGCAGCTCCAGCAGCGGCATCGTCAGCAGCAAGAAGGTGACAAGAACCGGCCCAAGCACCTCCAATCTGTGTAATTCGTTTTCAAAGACAAGACACTCCGCGCCAAGCGAAACCACCATCAGCAGACACACTGTGCCACCGGCCAGCATACCAGCCGTACCCTCCGCCACTGCCACGGCCTCGGCACAGGAGGCCTCCGCCGCACGTGCCTTGTGCAGCTGGCGGACTAGAAACCCTTCCAACAGCATGGCTTTGACTTGGCGTATGTTGTCAAAAGTTCGCTGCAGCAAAGCGATGCGTGGCATTGCTGCCTCTTGTGCCTCGTGCCGACGCTGCCGCACCTTGTGTGAAGCGCGACGCAAAATCGGCAGAATAAATAGAGGACCAACGCCCACGACCGCAGCGGCTACCCAGCCTACATAGTGAGCGAGCAAGAGAAGCAGTAACGTCACTCGTACTGGGTATGACCACGTCTGATGAAGAGACGTCAGGGATGTCGCGACACGCACTGCCTCATCCGTCGCCAGCGTGACCACCTCCGTTTCCGTAAAGGTGCGCTGAGCTAGTGGGAGCGAAAGCGTTTTCTCTAGCACCATGGCACGCACACACGTGCGCGCTTCCATTGCAGCCTGCTGCACCTGACTCACGTACGCACTTTGAACAATACCCTGGAGCAGCACCAGCCCCCCAAATAAGAAGGCGTTGAGCAGGGCTGTTGTCGCATCGCTCTCAACGCCGCGGGCCTCCGTGCCGTGGCGAAGGGTTTCTGTGTCTACGCGCTGCAGGGATACGATGAACCGCTCAAACATGAGCACTAGGGACACAGTGAGCACCTCACTCACCAGCAGCAGCGGTGCTGCAATGAAGAGAAAGCGACGGCCGCAGCTGTGCTCCAAGAAAAGGTCAAAGAGGCTGACGTCACCCAAGACGAGCTGTCGGCGCATGTGGGTCGGGAGAGCGGATCCAGCTGACGGGGCAGCAGCACTGCTGCCGCACGACGATGCCACTTCACCCAGTGCCCCCGCCGCGGCCTCGAGCTCCTCGTTCGCCTCCATCGACCGGTCACCGCGCAAGTCATACAAATCCTTGGCGGCGGCGGCTAGACGGTCCTTCAGCAGCTCACGAACCAGGCGCCGCCTTGTGCGGCCGACAGTGCGCGAGGTGCCTATACAAACGTGATAGAAAAGCGTCACAAGGATGCGTCGCACAGGGGACAGAAGGAACCACACGAGTCTTTCCTGCCAGCACCGGTACGGCCGCTGAGGGCGAAGCTTGGCCGCTTTTTTGAGCGACGTATGACTGAGCATGACTATGGTCTGCCTACCGTCTGAGCTTTCTGTGTCGTCGCTGGTGTCGACCTCGAGCACATCGGCCAGCGACCCCAGATCCCCCGTATGTTCCACCATCTCATCGCTGGGGATAAGTAGTCCACCCGGCTTTGTAACACAGTCGGGGAACCACACCTTTCGGTAGACCCACAATCGCCACGCCGGAATGGCAATGTTCTCCAATGAAAGCAGTGTCACCGGCAGCGAGGGAAGAAAGCGCTCCTGGCGCAGGAGTGTCGGCTCCAGAAGTCCAAACGTCAGCAGCGCGTTGAGCCAGCTGAAGGTGAGCCGGGATATCCAACCAGCCTGGCTGTACGACTGAAAGGCGTTGCCAGGCCGAAACTCGTCCTCAACATCTTTAACGGGGTCGTACAGCCCCCGCTGAGCGATACGATTGACACCCAACTGCAATGGGGCACCGTCTGCAGTGAGTCTCGAGGGCGTCCTTGAGATGTCGGGGTCGATTGTGCCGTAGTTGCGTGAGCGCGCTAGAGCACCTTTTGCAAAGCTCTCTCTCTGGCCATCTTTGCGTGGCTGATGCTGCCTCCCCAGCAGCTGTGGTGACGCAACCGACTCTACGAAGGGCTGCAGTCGGTGGAGACGACCCTCTTCCCCATCCCCACCACGAGGCCAGGAACTTGGGGAAAGCGAGCGGCGCGACACCATTCGGTAGAGTCGCGGGCGCTCAGATGTCGCGTGTTGGTATTCACTGTGCGCGTGCGCTGATTTCGTTGTCGCCAGTGTCTCTGGCACACACCTCCCCCCTTTGGGCGCTATCGGTAAAGCAGAGAAGTCGGCTGTTGATGTAGTCGCCGTGGAGGAAGACACGGCTGACATGGACTCACTGCAAAGGACTCTGTCGTCCTCCTCATCGTCTGTCTCCTCCTGGGCGTCCAAGTAGAGTTTGGGGCACCGGTGGTGCACGTGCCGTGTGGCGTGATTCCAGTAGAGCGCCTCATCTGTGACACGGGTGCGACGCCGTGAGGGGCGGCGGGTATGTTGGCAATTGCGACCTTGCCCAGTACGAGTGTCGCTGAGGGAAGTAGATGCAACCAGGCGCGTGGTGATGGGACACGAACGGCGCTTCTTGCCCGACTCACTGGCGGCAGCCTGCCCTCTTGCAACCGCATCGCCCATACTGTGCTTTGCGGAGGTGACGGTGGGTACGACCCTCACAAGCCCCACACTCGAAACCCCCTCAGTCGACGACGACGGCGATGACAACGTCGTCGCATCACTGCTCTCCCCCTCTTCATCATACGAGAAGTCCCCACTGGTTGCGCCGTGGTGACGGCTCTCGTCCTCTCGCACTCCCGCCATCGATTGCCTCCCTGTACTTGGAATCACCGTCAGCCACCGCATGAGATGCGCCGCCTCCTCCATGGGGGTTTCTTGCGGCGCCGCGGCGCTGCGACGCACAGCGGATTCGTTAAAGAAATTGACATCCTCGATAATATCGGCGAGTGCCCGGGGTTCCCTGTCGCCACTGAGTACATTAGGGAAAACATTACAGTCAGGTGTGAGTGCGTCAGTGGTCCGGGAGACTTCTGGGGACGCTTTGTGCGCGACCCCACTACACCACGATGGCAAGAGCCAGTGCCAGAGAGGGCTCGGCAGACGTGGCGTCAGCACGCGATGACTTCCGCGACTGCCTCGCACGGCGCTTCGTAACCAACGCCACCACCACTTCGTCCGTCGCACCGACGACACCATTCCACTACGGGCCGATTGATATAGAGACTTCCTCCGCACGAAGCGGCGTTGCTCGAATGCCCTTAACAGCTTGCCGCACAGAGGGCAGCGCACACACCCCTCAGGCTCCATAAGTTCGCGCACACCAATGACGGCGTCTAGCACTCGGTGAAGGTCCCGCACGAGGCACAGCGACAGAAGGCAGAGATAAAAAATTTTGATGCCCTGGGCAAGAGGCCTGAGGTACCAAAGCTGAGTATAAAGGTAGTAGGGGAGATCTAACTGACTCACCAGCAGCTTGCCAGCGCCGCCGTAACCCCCACCGACTCCCGCGCTCTCATCGACGGTCGAAGAAGCTCTATAAAACAAGAACATGGAAACCTGGCCTGTCTTCCGGGCCACCAACGCGTATGGTGTACCTTCCCGGAGAAATACAGCGTCGCTAGCGGGGCGCGATGCGCCTTGTGACCCGTGTGACAGCAACAGCATCCAACAGTAGAGGAGGAAAGCATGGGCGCCATGGTGGAAATACCAGAGTATCTCGGCAAGTACGATGCAGAGACGTAACACAGAAAAAAAACCTGTAAGCGCACCACCCGTCACTGCAAGCAGCAGGACAAGACAGCCGATCAAGTAGAGATAATATAACAAAGCCAGGGCCACTGGAGAGGAGTACAGCGAAGAGGCCTCCCAAGCTTCGATCATGTTTGACAGCGTTGCTCGCCCGCGAGTAGCCCTCTTCCTCCGTGATAGAATGCCTTCTGGTGCAACCGGGGGTGGCGGAGCAAGCACACTCAGCGGCGCGCGAATGCCACCCGCCATCGCGTCGAGGTGACTCTCGTTATTGATGACAGAGCCCCCTGAAGCGGTGTATCGCAGCGGACTGCTCCCCCCAGTAGTGTCAGTGACAGCCTTTTCACGTAGCATGGCGACCGCTACTGCAGACACGACAGACCTTTGCCCACCAACCCTGTCGCTAGCATATTTGCTGCGGCGATTGGCAGCATCGTCACTGTCGGCACTGTGCTGGACCATGTACGTGTGCGAGCCGCCATCGGGCATCCTCTTGCTGTCGTCGTCCCTCGTATCCTTTGAGCCATCGTAGCGCACACCCCTGTCAGTATCTTGGAAACTGATGTCATTGACAGCCACACCCGTTGACTCGCTAGTGTTCGTCAAGGTGGCATTTTTGTCGCCACCCTCGACACTTCTCCCGTTGTAGTGTTTGTTGCGCCTCAGTCGCGAAAAACTGTTCCGTATAGAGGTGGGGATCACGACATGACCCCTCTCCAGAAAGAAAAGAGAGTCGTGGATGGCCCACACTCCTTCGACAGCGATTGACGCTTGCGACACATTCGGGTGCAGCGCCACAGCTGCCTGAGAGCCACTATAGCCCGTCTGGGCAGCAGTCCTGAGTTCTCCTGCACCGCGACCACTTGGAACACCGCCACCGCCGTGGCGCTCCATCATATACTGAGCCTCGAGTAGTTCCCGTGCCATTGTCTGGGGGGAGAAAATGATCGATCGGTAAAGAATGGGACTACTAACAAACAAAAAAAAAATCAACAGGTGAAAAAGATGAAAGCAAACAGCAAGCAGCAAACTTGTCCACGACTGCAAGCTGATGACATGGGTGAAGACCCCCCAGAGCTCCAAGAGAGAGTCCGGGGACGAGCCCAAAACAAATTCACTGTCGCTCAAAACAAGATCCCTACTGGCGTCAACGGGGCGACTGGAACTGCCGCGCCTGTGGGTCCCGCTGCTGCCAGTGCTGATGCGGCCGTAGCGATCTTCACCCACGCAGCCTCTTTCGCTGTGTGCATTGTCGTTGATCGAAGGTGAAGAAGATGTCGCAGATGAGGTGAAGTGCACCGCCAAGCTCCCCGCCGCTGAGGCAGCAAATTCACCATGCTGCAGATCGATACGCGATGACGCCAGCACGTTTGAGGTTGGCATCAATCCTCCTCGAGGTGGGACGTGGAAAAAAAAAGTAAGGGAATCTTACGGTGACTGCGCTGATCAGTCTCAACTGTTCGAGTTGAAGAAAAAAAATCACCAACGCCCTCCGCTGGCGGAAAGAAAGAAAAATACACGCTGATGTCACGGACCTGTGTGTGTGTGGGTGGGTGGGTGGGTGTGTCCGTGGCGGGAGGGAAAAGGTGTCTGAGTATTGTGTCCCTATGAACGGAAGACGGTGTTACATGTAAAGAAAGGAAAGCAAATTAGGAATGCAAGCAAGACACCAACGCGTGCACATACGCGCACACGCACAGAGAGGAAGAGAGAGAGAAACACAGACAGACGGATGGACACGCAATCACGCGCACCCTCGGAAAAGATGACCAACCCAGCAGGAAATGCTAAAGACAAACGGAGAATGTGTGTATGCAAGTGTCCTTTCTAGAGCGCAACGTATAGAACCTAAATAAAAAATAAAAAAAATTGATCCGATATGGAGAAATTATTTTTTTATAATAATGGAGAATAGGAAATCCCACCGGATGTGTGTGTGTGTGTGTGTTTTTGTTTCCAGGTAGTGGGGTGCGGCAAAAAGAGCAGCAGTGCCCCAGACGAAACTGTGTATGTGCCACGAATATCTACGAGCATAGCAGAGAAGGGACGAGAAGGGGAGAAAAAAATTAAGACAGATACGGAAATAGTTGCGACCCCTGATTTCAAAAAGGCAACGAGCTCTCGCACTCGGCCAAAAACATCAGTCGCTGCTCCCTTTTCTTTCAAGGAAAGGGATACCATACTTTGTGTGCGTGTGTTCGTGGAGGGGAGGGGATGCCTCGGCGTATGTGTATGTCATATTTCCCCCTCTAAGCAGTCCACGCCGAGTGTTCCTTTTTGCCTGTTGATCTAGCGCTCACATGGCGTGGAAAAAAAGCCAGGTCGTGGTGGTGAGGCAGCACAGCTGCTCTACACATGACCTTGTACAGAGAAGCTAGGGATTGAAAGATAGCGGCCCTCGCCAGGGAATACACACATACAAATATATATATATATATATATATATATTTGTATGCTCTTCAAAGAAGTAGAGAACATCCGAAAGAGATCATCTCAAGATGATGTGGAAACAGGGACTGACGACGCACTGACACAATCAGTGACAGGAGATTTTTTTTAATGTCCTACCCTCGCAACTCCCATCCCAAAATTCAAAAGAGCGGTGAGGGCGAGTTGGTAGGTGTGCGTGTGCGTGTGTTGGGGGGAGAAGGGAAGGGGGAAGAGGGAAGAACAAAGGTAAACAGAAACAGCTGAAAAAACATATGGTACACAACGATGCGAAAAAAAAGCCACCAGGAAAAAAACGAGGGCCAGGTTCAAAAAGTGGTTCTCAGCGCACGTGGGTGTACATGCATACAATATATATATATATATATATATATATAAATATATATATATATATTATGTTTTATGTCTGTGTGTGGGTGTGTGTGTGTGCGGTGCTGGGTGAGGGGGGGGGGGGGGCGAGAATGTTTTGGGGATCAGAGTCCCACACAGCAAATGCTGTTTTCTCTTGATGTATTTCTCAGCTTTGGAGTCCGCGAATGCAGAGTGATATCTGCACCAATCCTTCACTTGAGACACACACTCTGTGGCAGGGTGAAGGGTATCACAGCCCCTTCCCGCACCCCCCTGCCCCTCCCCCTTTCGTCGCTTGAGTTGTTCAACGCTCAGCCACAACCCTAAAGAAAAATAAAAGCTACACGAGAACACTCATTCGATTTCATTTACATTCATTTGATAAGAAAAAGCCCACAGCAATGAACCACAGCGAGAGGGAGGGTGGCAGCTGAGTTGTGTGTGTGTGTGTGTGTGCATGTGCGTGTGATAGGCAGGGCATAAAAATATATAGTGAAGCAATCATGGTAGCACATGCGCGCACGAGGCCCTCGAGATCGCTACAAGAAGCCACACGCTTCCCTGTAGACACTGACCCAGCTGTTTCCCTCCACTAGTGCATCTTCCCTTGTATCCATGGGTGTTGGAGCAGCTGCTGGACCGCTGGTCGCTTCTTTGGATCGCGGATAAAACACTGACGCATGAAGTCCAAGCAGCCTGGGGTCGCCTCCTCTTCCGGGATCTCAGTCGGCATTCCAGTGGCGGATGCTATCATCATGATAGCGGCTGGGGCACTCGATTTCGACGGCCACGGCGGCCGCCCCGTCAACATTTCTGCTACGGTGCACCCAACCGACCACACATCTGCCTTGTAGCTATACCCACTGCCGTCCCCAGACGCGTCCACTACCTCTGGTGCCATCCAGTACGGTGTACCGATCACCGTACTGCTTTGTGATACGGCGTCTGTCAGCCGCCGCGCCGCTCCAAAGTCGACGAGCTTGATCTGTGATTTGGTGACTGGATCTGTCGTGGTATCAACCAGCACATTGTCTCCCTTGATGTCGCGGTGAATGATATGCTGGCTGTGAAGGTAATGCAGCCCAGAGAGCAGCTGCTGCGTCCAGCTGCGCACCACAGATGGCGGCAGTGGCTTAAATTTCTTCACAAGGGTGGCGAGTGAGCCGCCGCCGATGTACTCCATGAACATGCAGATGCAAGAGCTTTCCGAATCGAAGTAGACGCCTTTAAAGGTGCAGAGATTTCGGTGCCGTAAGCGATGCATCATATTAATCTCGCGTGAGAGTGAGACGAGCTCCAACGCACCGAGGTGATCTGCCGCACTCTTTTTGTTGCCCAGCTCCACACACTTCACTGCGTGGAAGCTACCGTCCGGAAGAAGCCCCAGATAGACAGACCCGTATGTGCCCCTGCCGATGAGGCTACCTTTGTGCCATTGTCGCAACTCGCTAGCGTTGCTAGTCTGCAACATCTCTGGGGTGAGGTCGTCAGGTGATAGTGTCATCCAGGTGGTGTACTGCGCCTCCTCCTCCGCCGATGGGTGCAGAGACTTTATGGCCTCCTCGACGACAGCGTCGTCGCTTGGGGGCGCCTGTAAGCCTGGTTGGGTGGCAGCGAGACTTGTGTTTTCCGAGGTCTCTATTGTCTCGGCGTCATCCGCTGCCGCTGCTGTCCTGTATCCTGTTGCAGACCTCGACGATGCGGCGGGTGGAAAAGTTGTCGTCCGTTGCTCTCGCTGGGAGCTGGAAACGCCTTTGGCCCCGATGTCATTCACCTCATCCTCCCCCTTCTGTGAGGGTGAGGTGAATGTGTGTGCAAACCTGTCAGGATCCGCCATCGAGGCCGGAGGTAGTTCGGGGAGTGCTTTGTCCTTTGAGTAAATAAAAGATCTCTGCTGTTTGCGTGGAAGCTGCTGCTGCCCCCCATCAGGAAGATCTAAAGAAACATTCGCGGACGAAGTCAGCGTAACCCCGCCTGTCGATGGAAGGTTTCTGCCCCCTGTGGATGCGGTGATCGAGGTGGCCTCCAACAAATCTCCGAGCACTGGTGCGGGCAGCGACATTTCGGTCGAGGACATGGGAGCTGCATCAATGATACTGCCCTTGGGCATCTTCTTTCCCAGTCTCTGTGCATCCGTCGGCCGAAGCGTCTCCCTCGCGTCAAATCCCAGGGGCAGGGAGCCTGACGCCTTCCCCTCAATAGACGAAGGCAGCTGCGAACCAACCGCCTGTCTGGGATTCGATTTTCCTGTCGCCGCCGCCTGGGCTGCTGCCGCCACCGCCGTCATGCGTGGGAGATCGCGCTGAACACCACATCGACTGCAAAAACGGGCACTCGACTTATGGAATGAAGTTCCACACTTTCCACAGGCGCCCACCACCGCCGACGCCGCACTGCCCTCGTTGCCGGTGTTCATCGCTCGACCACCGCCTCCAGACATCCTCGTGAGACAATCAGGCCGCTGGGGTATGGTCGAGCAGACAAAATGTGTGGAGGAAAGGGCGGAAGGGAATGAAAAAAAAAAAAGAAATCGGGATGAGGGAGGTGAACGTCTCTGGCTGAGCGTGAAGAGGCGAAAGACGATGCTTCACATTAGCCACAGCCCTTTGAAACCGTAGCGCACGACCCTTCACGGCGATACCAGCAAATGCAAACCAGAAGACGATCACACGCGGGCAGAAAGAGGGAAAAAAAGGATAAATATTTGCATTTGGAGAGAGGAACGAAGGGAAGAAGGGAAGAAGAGAAAAGGATGAAGGGAGAAGGCACTGAAGCCAGCAGCAGCAACAGCGCATGCGATAATGGGAGAGAGTATTCCAGGAAGAGGGAGAAGAAAAAGAGATGGGGGAGGGAGGGGCACACTACAGTGATCACGCACGACTATCCCCGCTTCTCGGCTGACTGTTTCCTGTACATTTATGATGATTATTGCGTCCTGTTATTCCGGTAAGTGAGTAACCAAAGAAAAGAGGTGGTGCGGAATACATATATCCATATTTTTATTTTTACAAAAAATGAAAAATAAGAAACTGGGATGAACTAGGGAGAACAAATACCTGAGGCGCAATCGCACGCACGACGACTCCCCGGATAATTTGGGAAGGACAGCTTCGCTAATCGATCCCCGCGCCACTTGACTCGAAGTTCTTTCTCTCGCTCATCTTGCGCATATGTTTGCACCTCCGCTTGATGATTGCTCTCGAAACCAAGAGGCATGGAAACACATACATATATATAATTACGTTTACGAAAAGTACGTGCGTAGAAAAGCGCAAAAGCGAGCACAAGCCAAGGTACACACACACACACACACACACACACACACACACGACGGGGAGGGAAGGGAAAAAAATAGGTTTTGTGTGCTTGGTCGACATCCCCCCATGTGCGTTATTGCATCAGCATTACACCACCGAACGATGCCGAGATGGAGTGCGGCGTGGTTGAAGGCCTCTTGCATTGACAGTGTCTCCAGCTACATCGGTCTCACTGATAAAATCAACTGAATGACTCGAGGCCCCAGTCTCAGTGGTACACTGCAACGTCTTGGTCATTCTCAGCTGCTTCTCCAGCTCAGCGCAACGATGCAACGCCAGCACACGCCCTGCCTGTCGTTGGTGGCAGACCTCCTGCATTTTCCCGTCCACGGTCGACACGTCACCCTCAAAGCGCTGCACCTGTTCAGTGACACGCTGCGCCCACGAAACCTCCGCCTCCTTCGGTGTGTACATCTTGTTGGTGAGAGCGACCTGGTCTGGGTGGATAAGGGTCTTGCCGTCAAGACCTAGGAGACGAGACTCCTGCAGACTACGGCAGAAGCCGACTTTGTCAGTGGGGTCGTTGAAGACACCATCAAGAACAAACATGTCATGCGCACGTGCAGCGAGCAAAACCTGAACCGCACTATGCCAGAGCGGCAGCCGCGTGGAAACATACAAGGACTCCTTGACGGTCTCACTCATGGAGTTTCCACAAGTGCTGCCAGGTACAAGCGAGGGTGCGCCCAAAGGCAGCTGCAGCTCAGCGCTCAAGTCGTTGTACCCCATGACGGCGTACCTGTACACTTTCTGCTGACAAATAAGAGGTGCCTGTATGACGGAGCGTGGCGACTCGAAAAAAGCCCACAACTGATGACAGGGGTGAAGGTGGTCCCTAATGAGCTCATATGTGTTCACGGTCGTCTTGGGTACGGCGACGCCCTCGATAGCGGGGCCGAGTTGACCCACCAGCTCCAAGTCCAGCATCGCTGTCGCATAGTCATAGTCCGGTGAGTTGATCCGTACGACCAGGCGAGGATAATGCTCCCTCCACTCTGCGGCGGCTCCACCGCCACCAGCGCCAGTGACCTTGGCTACTCTTTTAATTTTGTACCTCCGCTGAACATCCTCAACAAAAGCGCGAAGGTTCTCACGCGCCTGTCGTTTTGACCTCACGCCGACGCTGTCCTCAAGGTCGAGGATGAAGCAATCCGCGTGAAGAAGAGTTGGGACTTTGGCCAAAGCGCGCGGCTTCGAGCAGGGCACAAAAAGAGCGCTGCGCGGACACAGCATAGGATTACGTGAAATGAGAGGTAAGCAGCAGGGCGATCCCGGCGCCCCAAACTGTCCACCACTTGATTTTGCGCATTCGACGAGCCCAGTGGTGGTGTTAGTGAAGACGCGATCGTTTCCCTCGTGAATACCAGCCATGCCCCCAGGCGCCTCCTCCGCTCTAACAGCGTTCATCTGGCGGTTGAGAAGCACCTGCATCTCAAAGTAGAGGCTTCTCAGCTTACCCCAGAGACCCTTCGCGGCGCTCGCGAGGGCGCCTCCGCGGCCAGAAGCGGGGCTGGAATCTGGAGTTGAAGGTGACTCTACGAAAGAGGAGATCCTCCGACACCCTATTAACGATACCAGAGCGCTGTTGTCACGCCGTGAGACAAAAAAGCGTAAGCCTTTACATTTCTCGAAGCACACCGCAGACTCCCCCAGGGAGCAGCCGCAACGCGTTGCGTCCCAGCGACGTGTAGGCAGTGCTCTCATCCCTCCGAGACCACTCCCTCACAATTCTTCTTGTAGCCAAATACGCAAAGCGGGAAAACAATAATTGTTTCCGCCCCCCTACGGATCCCCCCTTCCCTGTCTCGCACGCCCTTCGGAAAGCAAGGCGTGACCGCCGAAAGGGTGATGTGTGTGCTTGGTTGACGGCCACACCGCTGTGATGGGAGAAACTGAGCCTATAAGAACCAAATCTATCTATATATATATATATAGATAGATAGATAGATAGATATAGGGGGAGGGGAAATACCACCGGCCCACAATCCTTCAGTCAACTGGCTCTGTCTCCCTCTAAAGTCCTTCTTTCTCCCATCAAGCAGCACAGGGGCAAATACAGACAATAATGAGTTAAGCAGATAATGAAAAGGATTGTAATCAAGGAAGGCGACGATAGCAAGAAATACGAAGGGTGCGCTTTGACTGAAGAAGTCGTCATCATCGCTCAGAGATACACACAACCAGCAACGCGCAACAAATCAGCGCCAGATATTCGCAGAGAGATGTGCGCGAGTGTATGTGTGCGCGTGCGCACACATTCGCCCACAACGCATAGCAGTTAGGAAACAACGCACTGTAATTTCTCAAGCTTTCTGACGTGTCCTTTACCCGCGAACAAAGCCACGCGTGGGCCACTTCAACCAAAACCGTGATCCCCCCTCTCTGGTGCAGAATGCGACTAACATCCCACCCGCCTACGCGGAGACCGTATCCACACTCGAGTCGAGCCGTCAGTCCAGCGATCTCCTCCCTTCTGGCCCCTCTCTCCCCACTATCGCACGTGTCGCGAGATCGGCGCAAGGTGGACGTCAGTGGACCGCGTGCCACCAAGTGAACAAGGGAGGGGACGTCACCTTTCCGGCCTCCCTTGGGGTGCACAATTCAACGCGATCTGCCGCTTGAGATAATAAAATGCCCTACCCGCATCTCGCGTTTAGAGGGCAAAAGGAAAAAAAAAATGACTTGACCAGCCGCATGTAAGCGCATCCTCAGAGAGCGCCGTCGTCCCACATCACAGGTCTCCAACTTTCTCCCTCAATCCCTCTCATGGATCCACAGGCTGCTGTATTGCATAACACAATCGCGTGATGCTCAACGCGTTGGAGTTGCTCAAACACTGCAGTGTGGTGCAGTGGCGCCCTCGTTGACCGACACCCTGTGGGACGTGGGGTGCACGGCGTGAAGTGCTTGCACATGTCGGGAGCTGATTGGTGTCAACCACGTCACTCACACCCTCCCCTGCCCCTGTGCCACTTCACCTCCCCACCCTATGAGTTCTTTCTTATAACGTGACACACCACTTGAGCCATGCTGGACAGTGCATACACGCATAACTCGTCTCCTTTTTTTTTTATCCGCATCGGAGGAAGAGGGGAGAAAATTTGTCGAATGGAATATTAGTTGCACAGCGATCGTGAGCAGGTGGTATAAATAAAAATAAAAAGAATTATATCATGAAAAAATAAAAATGTTATTATCCCGAAAAGTTCACCCATCGGACGAAAGCAGGTGGAAACACAAGGCAAATAAGGACACGAAAGGGCACAAAAAGCCTCATTGGCTCGTACACAGCAGAGTGCCAAGCAATGAAACCGTGCGTAGATACAGTCAGCTTCGGTTATGGAAGCGTAAAGGTTTTGCAGCAGCATCTTGACATGCAACAGATCGTAGCGACCTCGGGGCTTCGTGAGGGCTGGGTCATTTACATGTTGCGGGCATCGCAGTAACCCCCATCATGAACTCGAGCTTGGCGATTCCCCATTTGGCAACCTTATTTTTTTTTTTTGCGGAGACAGACGAGCTCTGCGTTCACAGGGAGACTACCCGGATGCATCTCTTGACATACGCCACCACCTGGCCTCTCCTCCACATGCACGACCTCGAAGTGTGCCAACCGTACGCAGAGGGAAAAACTCGTAGGAGGTTCGACATAATTCGCGCTTATGTCGCATTCAGTCCTTGACACCCTTCACTGAGCGCCGCTCCGTCAAGTCCGAAAGATCGCCCTCAGAGGGACGTGCAACGGACAAAACTGTCTGGTCAACTGAAAAACGCGTGGAGCACTGCGTATCAACATGGACATCCAACGCGGTGCACATATTTCTCTGAGCTTTTTTTTTTTTTTTTTGGTGTGTGGTGGGGGTGGGGGGGGGTAGGGGGGGGTAAG
>CM007344.1:357675-386791 GCA_000333855.2 Endotrypanum monterogeii | reverse complement strand
GGGGGGGGGGGGGGGGGGGGGGGGGGGGGGGGGGGTAGAAAGCGCTGCTTGTACGTGGCACTTTCTAAAGCCTCTTGCTGCCCTCTCCCCCCTGCGATTGCAACACTCTAGTTGTGCACCACCGACTTGTCAGCTAGGAGAGAAAGGAGAAGCAGTGATACTCGGACTTTCTGATCATGCGCACACACTCGAACATGCACACCGTGTACATTTTTTGTTGTTGTTGTTTTTGAGGGGTGTCTAGTTGCTTCCGAAACACGAAGAGGGAATTATAAAATATCTCAAAAGATGTAGTAGGTAACACATGGGGGGCATGAATAGGCGACAGCGGAGGCGGTGATGTCTTTGTCTGCACGGGAAGGGTGAGAGGTTTCTCACTCCCGCATCCTTGTCAGTCGGACGCATTCACGGCATAACTTACACGTCGTCATCGCTGTTGCTTTGGGGGGGGGGGAAGTGAGATGGCGCGCGTGTATATACTAACCTGTGCCATGTTATATGCTGGTTTCCTTTTGAGGGAGCGGTTAAATTTCTGATCACGGTCAGCAGGCGGGCTAACATTCGTCGTCTTCCGCTAGAAAAGGAAAAAGGGTGAGTACAGAGAAAGAACGGAGACAGGAGATCGTCCCCCGAACAAGGGGTGCGCATTGGCAAACCCCTAGTCCCCCAAGGTATCCCCGAGAAGCTTCAGGAATCACTTCCATGTTTTGAAGCAAAAAAAAAAAGGTGAATAAAGACAAGTTCGGTTTCAGCAAGCACAAAGCACCACCTCGACAGTGGTGACTGCAGTTGTGGTCAATGCGGGGCCTTCTTTAACGGAAGCGGTACTGCTGCTGCTTAGTGCGTAAGCGGGGAAAATTGAGCAAATCCACATTCACTGCCTCATGGACGCCTTGAGGCACATTAGAGATGACAGTGGATGCGGGGAATGAAACATCAGCAAGCGACGGCGAGACGATACAGACGTCCTCGCGCGCGGCCCTGACATCCCTCGAGGTCAGCGAGCGCTGCCCAAGTGCATGTACGTCGACACGCGACATCGCTTCCCTATGTTTTGTACTGGGAGCGCAGAAGTCGGCACCCAGGCTCCATCGCTGCTGCCTCTGCATCTCGCTGAAGATTTGCTGTACGGTGTCATTGTTAATGCGATGCCTCGACACCTTCACTGGTCGGTCCTCACCTGCGTCCCGTGGAGACTCGCCGCCATGTCCTGCCGGTGCACCAGAGGAGCGGTGGAGCACAGCCCTACGGTTCAGATCAGCGGGAGCAGTGATACCCTTCTCGCCCAAGACTCCTCGGGGGTCGAAATCGCCGACAGACTCGCCACCAAGAGGATGACCTACACGAACGCAATCCACATGATCTGCGCGCCACGAAGCACCACCGCCGATGCGCAAGACGGGACGACAGCCAAGTACATCATCAGCAACATCTCTCCCCTCCTGGAGGGCTTCCCTCCGAAGTCTGCCCAGGAGAGATGTCACCATCCAACTTCTAAGCACCCCCGCACCAGGTTGGTGAGTGAGAGGGAGCGCCCCGCGCTTCGCCCGTCGCCTGGAAGGAGGCACGCAATCATCATAGATGATCAAAACTGCCTCCCGCTGTCGCTGAGCTGCAGCCGCTATAGCAGAACTTGACAAAAATGTTGGCGCCACATCACCTCCAGAAGCAGCAGCAGATGGTATGCACACCGTCGAAGATGCCTGTGGTGGTGAAGGCGGTGATGTACGCAGCGATGGAGACTTGAGTGATTCCTGCACACTAACGACATCTGGTTGCCCTGCCTTTAGATCATTTCCCCCTATTGGTAGCACACTCGTCACGGGAGAGGTGCCAAGCTGTCCTGGTGGATATGTTTCCTTTACTATGAGGGAAGGGGAGAAAGCAGCAGTGTGCGTCGGCCCTGGAAGCCGAGGTGCTTGTCGATGAGGCCGAGTCGGCAACCCTCCAAAAGTCAGAGAGATGGAGAAAGCCCCCTTAGGCTCCTCCACTTCCAGCGCACCTGCTGCGAGTAGTCTTTTCGTTATCACAGGGGGCTTCTCGGACGACTCTTGGGGTGGGTGGAAAGCCCCCTCTGCGATAGCCGGTGACTCAGTCGCAGCAGCACCAGCGACGCAAGAAGATGTGTGCTCGGTGGGGAGAGCGCGCCGTGTAGAACGCGATGGGGCCTCGAACACTCGGGACAGCACAGTGCCGAGACGGTGCGCGCTCACGCGGTTGTACACAACACTCCCCGAGTCGCATGGATCCGGGTTGCCGCCATTCGAAGCACTGCCACCATCATCAGGCATTGCAGCCAAGGCGGATGTGGACGCAACAGAGAACGCCGCACCTGCATCATCGTGTCGAGTAGCTGGAGTGGCAGAAGCAGCAGTGTGTGGCCCTCCGGTAGTTGAAAAAGACTTCGACGGCAACGAGGAAATTTGTCGCGTGTTCACCATTTCGCTCGAGGTGAGCGGCACGTTGAGTGTCCGCCTGGAAATACTCGATGCGGCATTAGCGACACCCCTGAAAGTATCTTGGGGGCTGGTCGCACTGGCAATCTGCCCGTTTGACATCACATCCGTGACGTCACTCGAAGGGGTCGGTGAGCTCGGCGCCGCCAGACCAGCCACAGAATCCCTGCTCGGTGACTCTAAAGAACCAGTACTCGACCAGTGAGATTCTTGTGGGAACTCCTTCAGACTGCTACGATGCGCTGGTGCAGCAGCGGCTGCAACAGTAAGGTCAAGATCCGTTGGTGCCGGTCCCATGCTGGTTTGGGCCAACGGGGCCAGAGCAGAAACCAAAGGCGAGGCCTGAGCACTCGGCATATCTGTGGCATTCATACAGATCACAGGTCGAGACGCATTCGCCGCGGCTTCAGGTGACGAGTAGGTGAGGGGGGTGGTGAGTGCAATGTCCCCAATGGCTGGAGTTGGCAAAGCTTTCTTCCGCTTTAGCAAGTCCATGACAGGCGATGGTGATGGTACTGCATCAATGTGAGTTGCCGGTGAGTCCAAGGCAACTGTCGATAGAGCTGTGGCCACCGCCGCAGGAACAGATACGCCTAGACTAGACTGTATGGCCTCCTTTTTTTTAGGATGTGAAGTCGGCGAGGTAGACACTACTCTGAGAGGCGAAGCGCTATTCTCCATTCGCTGCCTCCTCTGCGCAGTGCCGCCATCGCCGTGCTGGGGATTGTCGACATCGAATTCGTTCCCAGGGGTACTACTGCCCCTGTCGCTGCTTCTTGTCTCGTCACCCGGCAAATTCTTCGGCGCGGCGGCAAATGGCATGGGCCTCCCGAGTTCTGGCGCCAGCGCTGACCGAGCAGGGTGCGGTGACCCCTGCAGGGAGAGGGTTGAAAGCTCCAGCGAGCTCGAGGACTCCCTCGCACGAGGAAATGTGGTGACACCAACGGTCAGCGGCAAGGCTTTCTCCGAGGCATCCATGAGGTGTGCCTGCGTTGTGGTAGCCTCACTCACGCCACCCACACCCCCCGACAATCTCCCTCGCATTTCGACATCGCTGTCGCTGCTATCACTATCCCCACTGCTGCTTGGGCAAAACCTGCGCACCGCGATGAGGGAACGGGTTTCACTGGCATTCGTGAACATGTTATCGCCTTACCCCACCTTTTTTTTTCGTGTGTATGTATGTGTGTGTGTGTGTGTGTGTGTGTGTGTGTGTGTCACACGATACCTGACCCTGGCCATATAAATAAATACATGTAGATGCGTGTATGTGTAAGGGCATTTGGAGGGGCAAAACCCAACAGAAGATGTGCCCAGTAAAGCAACAGATACAGAATGGGAGCTGTGGAGGGCAATGGTGTGGATAAGAAGATTCTTTCGATAAAAAACTGTAGCATTATCGAATACCTGGCCCTGACCTGTGCTCCTCTCCTCTCTCTCCCCCCCCCTTCCACCTCCTCTGCGAAGGCACTTCCGTGTCCCCGGTAGGAGGGAGAGAGAGAGAGAGGGGAGGGGGGGCGAAGGACTGGGGAGCTCCGCGAAAACCCTCAACAGCGACAAGTGTAAACACAGACGATGAGGAAAGCGCTCTGCTGGGGTCAGTGACAGACAAACACACGCGCGCACAGACACACGACCACGTACACCATGGAAGGGTTGAGCGGGTATGAGGGGGGGAAGGCAGAAAGCCAGCGCTCATGCAAAAATACTTCTTATATCAAATGAGAGAACAGGGAAGGGAAAAGGGGAGGAAGGGGCCCTCTGACGGGACACTCACACATGGACGCACACCGGCACAGATACTGACACACATACATACACACACCACTTGACGGTGCTCCGATTCTACTGAGAAATATATTCTCCTTGTTGCCCCCTCGTCTAAAGACCAGCTGAGGCACAACTCTCAAGGTAATAAGGCACCGCATCGGCGAGTACGTCTTGAAACCACACCCTCTTTGAACGCGCCGCCAGCTTTGCCTCCGTCAGCCAATCACCCCCTGCCACAAACTCCTCGTCGGAACTCGAGGAGGCGGTCGCGGCAAACACCGATGAGTCTGGCATGGAGCAGAAACCGGGGAGAGACGAGGATGCCGCCATCGACGACCCTGCACCGCCCCCGCTTCGAACCGCGGAAGGCAGCCAAGCGGCTGCCGCCTCGGCCTTGGGAATAGGAAGACGATCGGTGCGGTGAGCATCGCCGCTGCCCAGACTGCTGATCGAGTCCCCCTGCAAGAGCTGTCTCAACGGAAACCAGCGATAGGCCCACTGCCACACACTCCACGGCACCGCAGTAGTACACGCCTCACGTGCATCGGCAACCGTCACCTGCGTGTCGGGCGCAGCATCACCGCCTTCGGACTCCAACAGCGAGGAGCGTGCATCGGCATCATCATTTTTTGTATGCCTGCCAGTCGACACACCAAGCGACAAAGCTGCACCACCGCTAACGCTGCCGAAGAAAGTCGATGTCGGAAGCCCGATGATGCGCTTCACCTCACCCTGCACATCGCGCAGGTATGCGCCGCGCCCAAGCTCGCCAGTGAGCCACGACTGTGGTGCGGGCGATGCCACATCATCGCCGTTGACATCCTCGGCGTCGTACAACTGCTGACGGAACAGACATCGAATTCGCTGACGGTACGTGTCCAGTTGCCGCAGATGAAAAGCGACAGCAACTGCGTGGTAAAATTGTGCGCCCTCCGTCCCTGGGCAGCCTTGTGGGCGCACCCCTCCTCCCCAGATCGACTGCTGCCGCGCCTTGTGTGCGGCAAAGCTCTCTTTGATCGTTGGGGCCAGTGCCAAAGTAGAGGTGTTGAACCCATCGTTGGCGGCATCCCCAGCAGGACGACCACCTATGCATACATGCGATAGATGCGCGAGCATGGAAAGTGCAATCTGCACCTGTGCACGCACGATCGAGCTCGTCTCAGTCTCCACAACTCCCGATGCACTCGCCGTGGCGGTTGCGACAAGCGCGCTTGAATGACAAGAGCGACCACTACCGGTGGCACGACTCTCCACTCCGGCTCCGAGCCGCCTCCCTGCTCCATCATCGTGGTTGCCGCCGCAGTCTGCGCCACCGCTGTCCTTGCGGCTTGCCGACAGACAAGATGGCGTGATGTTCAGAGGCGTTGGTATCCAGTAAAACTGTACTTGCAAGGTCGCACCACTCTGCTCATCAAGCAAGGGCACCGTTGGGGCGATCAGCTGCGAGCTGCCTCGGGAAATCCCCGAATCACCTTTAGAGAAGTCAACATGGGATGGCGCATGTGGAATGGATGGAGTACCTGGGGGAGACTGATGTTCATATGAAGGACTACAGCTGCTCTGCAAAGCGTGACCCAGAACGCCTCCATTCGTGACCCCCAGACCGTCTAGTGAATCACTGCGTGTCATCGATAACGGTCTCAGAGGTAACGCTGCAGTGTTGTCAACCGATATGTGGGGGCCACTGGGCACTTTGGGGTTGTGGCTGAGGCCTTCGTTGCTGTTCGTCAGGCTTTCCCCCACAAGGGGAGTGGTAGGGGGCACACCGGCAACGGTCGAGAACATGGTGTACGGGACGTGAGCGTAGCGCACCACCTTCAGGTCCGGCGACGGAAATGCTCTACGTACGGGTAACTGCGCCAAGCTGTTGCGCTGTCGGCTTCCATTGACACTACCAGCCGTCTCTGCACCACGAGCGGAGGTGGATACAGCAGAGTTGGAAAGGCGTCGCCGCGCGCTACCCTCTCGCCTGACAAGAGACGACGACGACCCCCGCCCTTCCGCTGTTGTCGGTGGGGGACGCAAAATGCTGCAGAGCGCACCGATCACCGCCTCCACCTTCTCTACACGTGAAGTGGAGACGAACAGAGGAGCTGGAAAGCGTAGCACCAGCGAACAACAGCCGGTGTTTGATAAAATGCATGAGGACGGCAGGATCAGCTCCCCACCATTGCCGAGCCGCTTGGCCAGCACGAAGCTGCTCCAGGCTGCCGCTGCAGGCCCCGTCGAAACTGTTGGCGCCGAGGACGTTGCTCCACCCTGGGAGGGCTGGGAATTTCGGTGGGGACTGCTGCCGGTTGCAGGTTGCACCTTTCCACCCAAAAAAGTGACTCCTGCCGTCGCACCTGCCTTGGAAGATGCTCGGTGTGAAGAATGAAGCTGCTGATGCCTTCTAGACTTGACTGTCTTCTTCGCAGTTACACTGATGGCCGATCGAGACGTTGAGGCTGTCAGAGGTACACCGCGCACCTCCACCACGATCTGTGGACCGCCCTCCAGCCGCCGGGCGACGCACAACGCAGGAGATGATGAGGAAAGGGATGGAGACATGAGGTCTTCCATACAGGAGCTTGCGACATCGGGAAACTCACCACCGGTTAGCGGAGACATAGTAGCTGCCACCGGCGTTGTCATGTTCGGTATCCCCTCCTCCAAAACGTGCAGGTTTAAGTGAAGGGTAGGTTCCGACAGTGGGATTGAGAAAAGGCGGTGCTCACGGTGTGGACCCTGTGATCGGATGGTGCTGCTGTTGTTGCTGCTGCCCCCAGCGCCACCACCTCTACCTGCAGCTCCCTGCACTGAAGGGAGAGCATCTACCATCTGCTCCAGATTCGTCTTTCCAGGATTCATGGTGAAGGCCTCCTCTGGCTTTCCCAGCAGTGCGGCCTGCAGCCTTGGTGCTAGTGGAAGCGCTTGGTGAGAGTACACAAACTCCAGCACGTAGGCGTTTGGACGGCGTGGCACGCGCACGAGTCGCAGACGACCCTGACGAGTTGTGCAAACGCAAGCGTCCTTTAGCCCGTCAGGACGCTCCAACGGCTCAACTGGTGATGAGTGATTCCCTGTAGCTACGCTCGCCCTCCTGCGCGCCGAGGATAGCACGTAAGCACCCGAGCGTTCTTCTGGTACGCAGGGGGGAACGGTCGCCGCGATGTGATAGCGGACCGGCGCGGCAAACAAGTTTGATGTTGACTCCTCGTGCTCATCCTCCGCCACAAGGGGTGCATCAGCGCTGCTGGGCAAAATGTAATGCTCGAGAGTGTAACTAGCAGACTCACCCAAGCAGCACACCTCACATGGAATACCCTCTCGTAAGAGTATCTGCAGACACGCCTCCTGGAACACCTGCTCTTCCTCATAGGAGCCCGAGAGTGACAATGGGGTCAGCGCCGCCAGCAGAGCGGCAGCACCGCTGTTATGGCGCGATGACTGGGTGTATGAGGCAGAGGCCGACCGCTCTAAGGACTGGCCCCGCTGCTCCTCAGTCACCAGTACCATCAATGGGTTTGGTCCCGGCTCCTCAGCCACTTTGCGTAGCGACGGCGCGGGTACGGCACCAGCACAGGAACCAGCAGCGAGCGCACTGCGCAGACCCAGGCCCTCGCTGCTCGACGCGAGGGGACTACCCTCCTCCGCGGGAGAACCGGTAAACCTGTCCATAGCAGCCGATGCAGCAACATCCATTGTACTGTCGCGGTGCGAGCACTGCGGCCGTAAAGGGCTGACCTGGCCAGTTGCGGCTTTCTCGTCCTTTTTATCCTTCTCCTGCGTCGCAGCGACACCGTTGCACTCGTTGCCAGGCACAGCCCCACCCTGCAAGTAGTTGTTCAGACGCGCCCAAAGAGTCGAGAGAGAGGCCTCAGGCGACGACGGGTCTGGTGTCGAGTGACGCAGGGAAGCAGTACCTTCATGGTTCGCTTCTAGGGCGTGGGTGCTGAGTGCGCCGCGTGGCACAGTCCCAAGACCGTTTCCAGAATAAGCAGAAAAACGTGCCGACTGTGGCAACGCAGTCCCGTTTGTTTCCTCCACGCACCTGCCATCGCCATCCACGTCGGTATAGTCAGCCGTGATCATCAAGGCCAGCGCCTGTGGATGAAGCAGAATACGCTCCATCGCAAACACCTCCACCTCCATAGCTGTGATGATTTCTTTGCGCATGGCGCGAGCCCACAGACCCTCCCAGAGACCAGTCCCAATTTCAAAGCAAGCAGTCTCGAGCCGCAAAGCCGCGAGCTCCTTAGCAAGTGACAGCTGCTGATGTGCGATGTCGCGCAACTCAGGGTCGTCATTGGTGTTCATCGCCAGAGCTGTCGTGCTCGAGGAGCCGGTGGGCAGCGTAGGCTCCTTGGGTGACGCCCCACCCGCCCCACATGGTGGGTCACCAGGGGGATGAGCGGCGACGGCGGCAGAAAGGGTTCGCATAGCCTGCGAGATGCGGTGCTGCACATTCTCCAATTGCTCATCCACCGCCGCTTCGACGTCATCCTGCGCAGCAAGGCGCTGACGAAGGGCAGTGGTGAGAGAAACGAGAGCTGCTTGCTCTTTGGTGTACTCCCCCAGCTCCTCTGTGCTCTCCCGGATGCGACGGCTCAGCTCTAGCGCGTGTGGGTCTCGTGGGAGTGGGGTGCTGTTTTCCTTCGACAGCTTGGCATTGGCCGTCGTCAACCTTTGCACCTCCGCCTGCATCTCGTCGATGCGCTGCTGGATGCGCCCCTGGTGAAGAAGCACCCTCTGCTCCTTTTGACGCCAGATCCCCCGCACGGCCTCCCGCATAGTGACGCGATGATGTGAGCAGATGGGCCCCATGAGGCGCTGCATCGTTGCGCGCAGGGCAAAGCGGCATTGATCGAACTCGGTGCCCTTTTGCGTCACAGGCGAGAGACCCTCCTCTGGGCTCCCAGCAGCAGAGGAGATGGAAAGCAAATCGTCTACTTCAGACGCTGCGGAGAGTTCGCTGACAACGTCGCTGGAAAGCGAGTCCCTCAAAGTTTCTCGGCGCGGACGGGAGCCGAGGGCACGCGAGAAGTGTGAAAGTCGTACGTCTGCACAAAGCTGTTTGAGCTGCACTTGGGCTCGATGCACCTGCGCCTCCCACTGCCCCTGCATCGGGTCAATGAGGTCTGCGAACACATCGAGCAGCTCGCGGTGCTTCAAGGAAGAAGGGGTGAGTCTGTGCGTGGGGATTCGCGTGTGGCGAATCTGGTCGGCAAAGTTGAGCGTGTTCACTGTCTCGATACTAGAACAAGGTGATACATGCACTAGAGTAAGTACGCGACCACCCTCCAAGCAAGGCCGCAGCAGCCGTGTCAGCTTAGAGTCGCGGTACGGCACATGAGCATTGTGATGGTGCAGTGAAAGCACCACCGATGAAATAGCTGAGAGCGATTTGTTTATGTACTGCGCCTCACGCAAGGCAGCACCCTCAACCTTGGTCTGCTTTACCCGTTCGCAACCGGCAAGGTCCACCATGGCGACATACGAATGAACACATTGTACATGCCCTGACGAGTGCGGTGGCACCGAAGGGCTTCTATCGTCCTCTCCAGTCGCTCTCCCACGAGCCGCGCCGTGCGGCGGCTCAGTCGACTCAATCAAATCAAAGTTGAGCTGCAGAAGAAAAATGGCGTGAGAGCGGGAACTCGCATCATTTTGAGCGTGGCGCGCCGTGATGCGATTGTTGTGGGCAAGAGAGTACGCTCGACGCAGGTCGGCCAAAGACGTGATCGACATGCCGCCCCCGGTGCGGCTCGTCTGTTTGGGGCCGCAGTTTGCTCCCCCCCGCCTGCCGCCAATGCGGTAGTCGCGAGCCTCATTGATGCGCTGGCAGAGCCCCTCCAGTCCCCCTGTGTCGCCGACAGCTTGGATTGGTCGCTTACCGGGGTCCAGCAAGTCGCACATCTCATCCATGTACAGCTCAATGCCGTAGAAGGTCAGGTGACGGAGAGTCAGCGAGAGGGCACCGGCGCAGTTCGGCTTTTTTGTCGACTGAGACGCTGACTTCACACTGCTCGCGCTGCGTCCGGTCACCTCCCCGTCGGGGTCACGCCGGATCGCTATGGTCTCCCCTCGTCGCTCCAGAAGTGTGTGAACCAATCGCGGAAGGATGCCCATCTCCTCTATGTCTCCAATATCCGGGGTGGATTCGAGGGCCATCGTGGAGGACCTCGAGAAAAGCTCTCCACTCCCACCGCTTAGAGGATTGCGCTGGTCATCGCGCCTTGTTGAAGGTGCAGCTGAGCCCCCGTTTCTCGTTGATATGTGCCCCACGTGTCCATACTGCCAGCATGTACCCATTCTAGTAGAGTTGGTGCAGTCACTCTCGTTATCCTCCTCGATCCAGTGTGCACCTCCCTCAGCGCTTCCCCTATTCACCCTGCTAACGTCCTCACCGCTGATCCGTTCGTGTAACTGGGCTTGCTTTACGGCGTGGTGTGGTGGGCGTCCCCGCACGTCAAGGGGTGCCGGGGAAGATGTGCTGGAATTGCTGACCCCCCTACTACGCTGGCCTTTTTCAGTGCCTGTGCGGAGAGATGCTGAGCTGGACGATACTGGTACAGTAGAGTTGAGCTTAACTTGGCTCCCCATCATGCTGTGCGTCTTGCCGCTGCCCGTGGGGCCATAACAGATGATGGCCACGTTTTGGGCCAATAAAGCCTCATCAGCGAATCGCAGCACGCTCTCTTCGAAGACGTCCGCCTGGGTTGCCTCCTCATTGTGCACAAACTCGAAGCTGTAGTGCTGTTCAGTACCCGTGGGTGCACAAGACGTAGATACGCTGTTGTTCCCGGCAGACGCCCGCGGCTGCAGCTGGGGCTGCTGCTCCGTCTCCACGGTCCCAGCATATGGGTCCTCGCCGCCAAGCCTCACAGCACTTGAGGCACCGCCGCCGCCTTTGAGGGGCGCTGTCATCGACATTTCCGAGACACTCACCGATGCGCCAAGAATCGAGCGCGACGCACGCCGGCGAGAGCTTGCAGAGCGAGGAGCGCAGGTCACACCGGACGCTTGCAAGTTGACATTGGAAGGCGTGGCGGTTTGAGAGTTCTTGCGTGCGGTCGTCTTCGCTGTAGGCAACGACGTCGTCGTGGCCGAGATGCCGCCAGAGCGCAATTTTCGGTCGATCTTCAGACCCCTTTTACGGCTTGGCGGGGCTGAAGTCTCTGCCTCACTGTGCGCAGCACCGCTACTACTGCCGCGTCCACTTACGCAGATTGCGCACGTGCCACCTGAGCAACTCTCCGCTTTCGGCTCCCGGGGAGTTGTAGATACCGACGGCGCCTCCTCCTCTGTGAAGGACTTGAACGTTGTCAACCATGGCCGCCTTCGTGGCGCGCTAGCCACAGCACCCGAGGTCGAAGAGACAGCAGCGCCACCGAGTGCAAAGCCGAAACCGGGTTGCTGTGGAGATAAGAATGCAGATGGCGACCCGCATGACAAGCGGCTGCTCGGTGGCTGCTCGTCACTCCCCTGGCTTGTCCAGCTAATCGTACGATTGTGAAGCACGGCTATCGGTGCGGATTGAACCCCGGAGAGCGGCTGCACACTTCCAAGCGCAGGACTGATGTTCGACGTGACACCAAGAGTGCCGCGTCCGTCTGCACCGGAGGGCGCCGAAGGAACGGTAGCTGCAGTGAAGCTTCTCGAGACCATCAAGCTGTCAGCTGCCAGAGGAGATCGCAGCAGTGTCGCATCGCCATCGCAGGGACTCTCGGGGTAAGACACCTTCACTAGTGCAGCAGCAGTCGAGATCGCCGCGGCATGCGGTGCGGCTGCGAATGAGACAGATGTTTTTTCCTCACGGCGACTAGCCCCTCCTGCTGTTGCCACTGCCGGACTTTCGTTGCGAAAATTTGCTGCACCTTTGAGACAAGCAAAGGAGCGCGGCGTGCGAGGCTCGAAGCTGGATAGCTTTAGCATAGGCACAGTAGCCCCATTCTGGCGGCCGCGTCGAGGCGCCGTGAGGTCGATGAGGGTCGAGGGCAAAGTCAGCATGGATGCGTTTGCGGAGGAAGCTCTGGGACGAGTACGCACCACCATAACGTTCTGGTGATCGAGGAAGTAGACCTTCCTGTGATTACTGCTTTCCCCTATCGAGGGCAGAACTGGGCGGATGCGCACATGCACAACAGGTGCCATGGGCCGCACGACAGAGAGCGTTTCACTCAAGATAGTCGCCGCGCGTTGGCTGCGCGTCCCATTGGAGTGAGATGATGGAAGGGGGACAGCAGGCCCGGCAGAAACGGTAGGGAAGGAACGAACGCCAGGCACACCGTTCGTTACTGTAACGCTTGATAGATTCCCTCCCCGTACTGCATCCTGGTGGCTGTTTGGGGAAGCGGCGGCACTATTAAGTGCGATGTGGGGTGCCTTCCCAGAACTAGAGGACATCTTGGGGGTCCGTGGCGAGGCGCCCGGATACATCGTTGTCGATTTGTGTGGTGTTTGAGGGGAAGAGCTGCAAGCCAACGGTGATGCGGGGCTGGTAGAGGTTCGTGGGGCATCGCGAGACTTCTTCACCTGCGATATTGACCTTGGCGTGCGTGAGCGGCGACCCGCTTTAGGGTCTACAACTGGCGTGGTGCTTGATTGCCTGTCTTCGTTGTTGCTGTCGTCCGCTCTGCCAGCGGCCGCGGTGGTGCTTGCGGATACGGATTTCGCATCCGACTTTTTGCTCGGAGCCTTTGCAGCAGAAGGCGTTGTCACTGCGGTAGAAACTACTGTAGCCTTCCGTGGCACCGGCTTCGCTGCTGCATCTGAGCTTGGCGCTTCGGGGGAGCCAACCGCAGTTGGGGAAGTAGAGCACCCCGGTGCCGAGACGAGGATACTCTTCTTGTCTGGGACGGTGATGTTGACCCCGTCCACACTCCCTAGCCCTGAGTGATCTCGGGGTGTCTCGAAACGCGCAGTTGTGGCACTGGACGCTCCTGCAGCAACCAGCCGATTCGTGTACCCTGATGTTGCAATATTGATGTTTCCTTTTGCGGGGCCGAGGACCACAGCATGTGCCCCTTCATTGGTCGGCACGTTAGGGAGCGACGAGCGCACACGAATGGCAGCGGAAAATGTCTGGGCCGGACGCATCGAGTCCGGCGCCTCTGCCGTCTTTGTATGTTCTGCGACGGTGGCCTCGAATGTGGATGGAGGAGAGGTCTGATTTTTTTTGGTGGGAACCAACACCACCGGAGAGCCGAATGCGGTCAGCCGCGTGAGCGGAGAACCGCTGCTGCGCTCAGTCATTGCAAGGAGACCTGTGTGTGAAGACGCTCGTCCCTTCTGGCCATCGCAGGTCGACGAAGGAGCTGTAGAAGAAGTCGTAGACTGTGATAGTGTTGCGAGCGAAGAAGATGGCGCTCCACCATGCGATGCCCCTGAAGCCTCCTGCCTTCCAGGGATACTACTGCCTTGGCGAGACGCAGTGGAGGTCTGGGGCGCCGATGTCAGGCGCTTCGGCGTTGAGCTCCTCCCCGGCGAAGTCCCTACAGCACTTGATCTAAATATTGGGTGGAGGTCAGGTGCGCTTTCGTGGAGCGGAGACTTTGAAGAACTTGCAGTTGGAGCGGAGGTAACTGTGGAGCTGCGCGGTGGTGTGCCACTAGACAGCACAGGGATGTGCTGCACGCGTCGCTTCAGCGGAGTCTCACGGAACGAGGTGGAAGGGGTAAAAAAAAATCGAGGGCTCCCGGATGCATCCTGAAATCGCTGCTGGTGCGGCGGCGGCGGCTGTAGCGGAGACGCCCGTGGTGCTGCCGTCAACTGCCGCGCAGACGTGTTCGGTGTACGTGACGTGAAAAACGCTAACAAGTCAGGCCGCTTCGGCGAGGGTGAGACGCTGATGCCGTCCGCGAAGCCACTATAGCGGGGGAGAAGCAGTGGTGGGGATGCGCTGGGCCCGGTCGTAGGGGTGTTCATGGCTTCGGAGACCGACGTGGCCCCGTGAAGGCTGTTGCGCCTCTCATTTTTGCTATTCGCTTCGCGACGAGTGGGGTCTGCGTGCGCCTCTTGTGCCTTCGCCGGCGCTGGCTGAAGCACTGAAGCGGACCACTTCATCTCTACAAGAATGCAGCCGAGGAAACGAGTGTGAGAGATTTTAAGTCTCTGTCTGTCTGTCTCTCTCTCATCGATCTCGCACTCGCTCACCCTCCCTCACTACTGCAGCTCAACCGCCTCCACACACCCCTGAAGAGATACACTGAAATAGAAATACACGCACACGCGCGAACGTGTGAGAGCGAATTTTCTTCCACTTCTGAGCAACAGAAAAAAAGAAAAAAAAGAACGAGAAAATAAGAAAGAGAGGAGGAGGCAACACTTTTTTGATGTTTGTTTGTGTGTTTCTTTGTTTTTACAAGTACCCTCAACGGGTGTTTACATGGGTATGCGCTGTGGTTGTGTGCGGAGGTGTGCCCAATCGCTTGTATGGATATAGGTATTTTGGTGCGTAGCTGCAGGAGAGAGACGCTTAGAATGGGAGACTCGAAGAGCGGCGGAGTTGCTTGGTTGTGGTGGCGGTGGTGGTGGTGGTGAATTGCGTGTGTTCGCAGAGAAGGCTCGTGATGCTTTGTATTTTTTTTTCAAATGTATATATATATATATATATATATATATGTTCTTCCTCTGGCGCAACAAACCTGCACACCCCCGTGTCTTCAACGACCGTATCACCCTCGGCCGGTATCTTTCCTTGCCGGAACCTGTGCCGGTGTATGATTCGCTCGCCTCGCCCTGTAAACCCAAACGCTGATGTCACAGACACTGGACACACACCGTCGAGCGTGTGCGCAGTCTCCCCAATGTCCCTCGCTTTCGTTTCCCTCAACACTAATAAATTGGAAGCGTGGAAGTGCAAAACACACGTACACCCTCGCCTACAGAGACACGGTTGTATGACCCCTGGAAAGGGAAATATATCAAAGCAGAGAAGACTTCGTGGAAGAGGAGACGGGACACGACCGTACCAAAGAGAATGCAAGAATGGGGAGGCGGGACTATGACTTGGGAAAGAGATGGGCCACTAAAAAGCGAGCGGGGGGGGGAGGTGAAAGTGAGGAAGCAACTCACTAGAACCCTTTTGCTCCTGTTTCTGTGTGTGTGTGTGTGTGTGTGTATGTGTGTGTGTGTGGAGAGGGGAGGGGGGAGGTCGGAGATCGAAAGCCAAAAAGGAAAGCGGTAAGAGGTGCGCTGCCGGAGAAGCGAGAACATTCCACTAATGCGGTGGTGCAGGTGAGGGGAGAGGAGGAGGTAGTGGTGCTCAGACGTGGCGAAGTAAGTACAAAAGGGTGAAGGAAGCCGATATTTCTTGCCGAACATGCACACACGTCTACAAGTACATTTGTGAAAGCTTTGTGTAGTGGCATACACCGCGGGAGCCTATCGAGCGGAAAGCGGTCAAGAGGCTGAAGAGCGAAAGAAAAGGAACAGTATCATCACCCGCCACGCTCTGCGCACGACACCGACACCGACACCTCACAGGTACTAGTACGTGCTCTTCGCTGTTGACACGTCATCACCCGCACAGAACAGCGGGATCTCTCCCTCTCTTGTGTTCTTCTGGGCCATCCCATGAATTCGTCGGTCATCGCACAAGTCCTGAAGAAAGAGGGAGAGCAGAGGAAGCTGATGCATCAACATGCATGAAGTTGATGTCTCAAAAAAAAAAAAAAAATAGGGAGATATATATATATATATATATCTGTATGCGGTGCATTACAATGTCATGCATGTTTGTGTGAGTGTGTGTGTGTGTAACGTAAAGCGTTTGTCTCATCAGTGTCCGGAAAAAGAACGCATAAATTGTGTGGGCAGAGGGAGGCAGAAGAGTGCTACGTGCAATCTTCAGAAGAGCTAGGCGAAGCGTCAAATCAGTCCCTCTCGCGCCCCCTGTGAACCCCAAGAGAGAACTAAGCAGAAAAGAATCCGACGCATAAAAGACGGTGACCTAGCCGTCATATGGCTTATCACACTCTCCATCAACGCTCCTCTGTGGACAAATTCTATAAGAAATAATAACTTGAGGGCCTAGCGTACCGTACTCTACCCTACCCCCTCACCCGTACACGCACACACACCAACACACCACTTTGAAGGCGTTTCATCTATCCCCTCCCCGCCTTGCATTTCGTGCCTTCAGCACCGCTCAAACACTTTATAGAGAGACTCCACCGAGACCAACGTTTGGATTGTGCCATCCCTCATGCAGCGGTCCGGTAGACGAAAAAGCTGCGAGTTCTTCAAGCAGGGGAAGAGTCCGTACTGCACCAACTCCTCTGTCCACCGCCCTGCAGACCCCAGGTCAGGTGTTCCGGAGGGAAAATCAGACATGTTGGTAGCAGAGCCCCCGGCAGTGGTAGACGGTGCACTAGGCGGCGGCGGCGGCGGATAGCCGTAGAGCACATCTGAAATATGCCGCGCCACAGCAGTGAAACAAGCGATTTCCTGCGCGACGCCATCTGATTCGGTCTCCCTCGTTGGAGAGGGCAATGTGCTGGTGAACGCTATTGCCGTCTGGGTTGGTGGGTGGGAAGATGCCGCTGATACGGACGCAGGGGTAGATGCGACATCCTGCTCTGCACACGGGCCTCCACTGTAAGTGCAAGGGACACCTGTCGAACCTGCCTGACTCGCCGGGGCGCTCGTTGCAGAAGACGACGAAGCAGCAGTGCCTGGGTATGGCACCGCCTCTGCTAACAGCCACATCAGTACAGGCAGAGCTCGCATACGGGGCGGCCAGTGCCGGTTCAGTCCATACGGAAGCCCAACGAGAAGTGCGTCAGCGGTGATGTCGATGTGGAAGTAGTCCTTCAGCAATCCCCGCCAGCGGCACAAGCGACGCACCAAACGTCGGACATAGCGCATTGTAGCCCCCTGAGGATCTTGTGTTGCCGACAGCCAAGTCTCACAGACGTCATTTACGCCGCTGTCATGGCGCAGATCCTTGTAGGCGACTGTTGTGTGCTTCACCTTGGAAGTGAAGAAGACTTGTTGCCACTCGTGTGCCGCCTCAGCGGCAATCCCCGACACCGCATCGGGAGTCGGTACACTGTCTGCTTGCTGAGCCACGTCACCGCCGCGCGAGACAGACCGCTTTTCATTCGCACATTCCTCCAAAACGGTCAGCAGTGTTGCCGAGGTTGGCTGCAGATGCGACCCGTCATACACCAACGCGAACAACAGTATATCCGCCACAGGAATCGGAGAGGTGAATAGAAAAAGAGGCGGAGCTGGCAGTGCAGACTGAGCCCAGCGAAAAAAGATGCGCTGGAAGATAGCGTGCCGCGCCAACGCCATGGTGTCGCACCAAAGCAAAGTAGTCCCCGCCTGCGCCAGAAAGGCACTCGAGTCGACCGCCCCAACGAAGGTAAGCTGGCCGATAAGGTTGTCCGATGTGGGGCTGGCGTCAGAGAGAAGGCGGTCCACGATAATCGATACACTCGAGAGCAGTGGTGGGGCGGGCACCTCAACGACATCAACAAGTGACTTCGCTGCGCCAGCTTGAGCATCATTCCCGGAGGCAGCTAGCTCGTCGTTCCCCCTCACAACCTCACTGCTTTCGCAAAGGAGGCCTGCAGCTGCAAAGTGCGAGACGTCCTCGGTCGCGGCAGAAGCCTCGCTACGTAGCATGTCCGAAGCACGCACTACTGCGCCAAGGCGGGTCATGACAACCTGCGCTTTCTCTGCCTCCGCTACCGACGATGATGACACGTCCAAAGTAGGAAAAAGATTGGGCACGGCGGTCGCATTGTGGACAGCCGCCTCCACGGGCACCCCCCTCGCAGCCGTATCAGCAGAAGCAGCGGCACCAATGTCACCCTTTTCGAGTATTTTCGCCCGCTGATGCACCTCGTGTCGATGACGCTTAAATTCTCGCATGCCGTCGTCCTCGGTCTCGTCGTTGTCATCCTCTGCACCTTCGTTCAGAGCGACAGCGGTCACTTTCAGAGATGTCACGGAACCGTCGCCTTGGATCGCAATAAGATGCGGCGTGAGACGCGGCACAGCTGGCGCAACAGGAGTAGCTTCATCTGCACCAACACTGTCATTATCCTCGCAGGGCACCTGCGTTGCGTTTGTTGCTGTGTCGTATTCCTTGTCAACGTGAAACTCCTCCTGGGAGTTGGGAAGGGTGACAGCACCACGGCGACCCTCATCTGATATTATGGCGGCCGTGGCGACAGGAACACGTTGCGCGTTTAAAGAGGCTACCACTGCCTCCCACGACGGTGCCTCGTAAGAGACGGCTGTCTGAGGCTGGGGGCTGGGCGCATCGCCCTTCGCTGCTCGCCTACTCGGTGACTCTGATCGCACGTTCCCACCCTTCAGCAATCCTTCCTGTACCCGAGGTTCATTTGCAACTGATCCAGGCGAGACCGCCTCTTCCACAGATGGTGACAACAAAAAAGGAAACCGAGCTGCTGAAAGGACAGACTCGGGTACTGGCGCTGGCGCCGCAGCGGTGGTGAGCCGCTGCGAGAAGTACCTATCCAGTGCCCCTCTCTGTGGCTCAACGCGAACCATCGTGCACGGTGCCACCACCACAGTCTGACTGCTGCTGCCAGCTCCCACCGAACCCGCGGCTGCCAGGGAGGTCAGGGATGACGACGACGTTAGCGGTGAAGCAAGGGGAACACCACGCTGATGCTGCTCCCGCAGTTTCTCCAGTACATCCTGACTACTGCTCCCGCTCAGCTGCACTTTCGTGTTGCCGTCCTGCACGCCGACACCGTCGGCGATGGGCAAGTGCTGCTTCAGTGCTAACGCGGCAAGGTGGCGCATCTTCAGCATGTCCATCTGACGAGCCGTTGCTGCCTCTAGGACAGCCCCGCGGCATACCTCCGCCACCTTCGACACGATCAGCTCCTCGTCCAAGAGACACACCTCCTTTTTAGTTGGGTGTATGTTCACATCCACCCGGTCTGTGGGGACGGAGAGGAGAAGCACCGTGAGAGGTCGGTGACCACTAGTGAGGACACCGCTGTAGACAGCATCGATGGCCTTGCGTATAGCAGCGCTCTCGACGAGACGCTGATTGATGAAGAGGCAGAAATACGGCTTGCGCTGGGCCAGCGTCGGGTCGCTTGTGTAGCCAACAAGAGTGAAAAGACCCTCGCCGGCGGGACCGCTGGTCGCACGCACGCGCCGCGCACGCTGCTCCATCTGTGCAAAAACACGCACCTCTGAGCAGCCTGATGACGACGCCTTGACAGACGGCAATGCAGCTGATGTTGAAAGCGATTTACGCTCAGCATCTGCGCTGGACTCTCCGTCGTCCCCGACAACCTCTGGCGGGAGGAGCTCGGTGTCTGGATCACTTGCCGCACAACCCGATAGAGTCGTTGCGGTAGCCACGTTATACGCGTACACAAGACGCAGATGCGATGCGACCTCGCTACCGTGAGAAAGTCGTAAATTCTGCCGCGTACTAGAATGAGGAGGGAAGCAGACGCCCCCAGCGCCTGCACCGCCCGCGTTAGCAGAGGCACTGGCTGAGTTGTTGCCACCCCCTAGCCGGCCCCGAGACCCCATCGAGGACCCTCCGCTACTCGAGGCCCCACCGTGCGCTTTGTCGCGATGACAAGTAAAGCCGATCGCGGGGAAGGCAAGGGCGTAGCGCGAAACAACATCTACGATGCGGCTCCACTCCTCCGATGCACGGAGCGAGCGTCGCCGCACGAGAACGTTGTAGAAGAGCTTCTCGGCGCGAATGGTGGTGCCGGGGTTGCCAGCGCAGGGCTGGGGATCACCGACGAGAGCGCTATTCAAGTACTGGCAGCGCCACGCGACAGTGTCTCCGGCCGTTGAAGACACACATGCGGGGTACGTACCACCGCTCATTTTCTGAGACACGTCACGGCGCCTCGTCGTCACTGTCACTCGTGACACGTACGATATCGACGCGAGAGCCTCGCCACGGAAACCGAAAGACGTGACCCGGTGTAAGTCTTCAAAATTGTGTAACTTGCTTGTGGCGTAGCGCTCGCACAGAAGGGGCAGGTCCTCCTTGTGGATACCGCTCCCATCGTCACTTACCTGCAGCACGTCGAGACCACCCTCCGCCGCAACAACCTGGACACGGCTGCAGCCCGCATCGATCGCGTTCTCCAGCAGCTCCTTTAATGCTGCACTTGGTCGCTGTACCACCTCGCCTGCCGCGATGCGGTTGATGACGTCATCTGCTAGCTTATGAATACTACCCATTCGTTGCCGTTGATTCTGGTCAGTGAGCCCCGACACCGTGAACCAGATGAATCTCTATGTTGAGTATGTGTATAAATCCACGTATATATATATAGTAGATAAAGAGAGGCGATGGGAATTGTGTGTATGTGTGTTTGTGTAAGGGGGGAGAAGGTTTAAATGTGTCAGTATGTGAGCTGATGAACTCACTTGTCCTTCCGCTGTTGTTTCACTTTCCCTCCTCTATGCAGAGAAGGTAGAGTACACACAAACTAGCACCGTTCGTTTGTAGTGATGAGCCTCGTCTTCCCCTCTGCGTCTCTGAACTATTGTGAAGATCTGTCTGTCTGTGTTTGCAAACAAAAAAAAAAAGAGCAAGAAATACGATCAATGTACAAACCCATTAACATGCATGCAAGTGTACATGCAAACACGCACACATACGGAACGCAAGATGAGAGTATGCGCCTGCAGGCATCCGTAGCCAGCAGCGCCAAACTCACATGCCCCTTTCTTTCCTATCGTATGTGTCTGTGTGTGTGTGTGTGTGTGTGTGTGAAGAACGCTTCGGGTCATCCATGCCCTCTTCTGCGCACTCCTACCCTCGGCTTCATCGAAGAAGAAGAGGGCTGCAGGGAATATGCAAATATATTTGTAATTTGATCCCATAACGGAGAAGTGGAAAGAACACCCATGCAGGTATATATATATACGTGTTTGGAACAAAGAAAAAAGCAGATACTCTGAGGCTGGCATATATATATATATATATATATATATATATGTATATATACGCACACACAAACAGACCCATACATCGTATGTTTACGCAGAGCTACAACAGGAGACACCTTGAATGCAAACCAAATAGAGAGAGTGTGCGAAAGAACACCCTGTAGAACCTTTATATAGAATGCCACACGCACACACACATATATATATATATGTGTGTGTGTGCGCATGTATATAATATATATATATATATTTACCAAATGGGGAAAAGAGAAATAGAAAGCGTGCAGCAGTAGAAATTACACAAGAGAAAATCAGTTTGACGGTGGTATCGATATGTCAGCGCAAAAAAATCTTGGGCCATGCGTCTGTCTTCAGGAGGAGGTAAAGAAATATCACGAGAACTGCCAGCAGAAAGGTGAGAACTACAGAAAGAAAGATGATCGCGCCCAAGCAAAAGCGAGCGCACCTCTTGTGAGTCATGGAAGTGCCTTTGTGGCCGCTTCCTCTGTTGTCCCCCGTGCCATCGAGGCCACTCCGGAGACGCTCCTCATTATGCTTGTACTGAAATGGCACCACACCCTCTGCAGGCTCGAAGGCCGAAGTGTTCATTATGTCCAGAAGTCGCACCCGCAGCGAGTGGGCGCGCTGTAGAATGTCGACGCTTACCATCGCGTACCCCCCGGGTAGCCAGGCAGTTACAGAAAGCGGTGTTGCGTCAGGCTTCAGTGTGAAGGACCACAAGACATCTGAGCCCGCAGCTCCAGTGCCATCCAAAATCACCTCCATACCGGTTCGCGAAGCCAGGGACTGGACTGTTGAGATGAAGCTGGCGTCCTCCACAGTTCCAGCACTACGCCGGACACGGGTACCGACGAGTTGCTGGGTGGACATGCCGAATAGGCTGTAGCTCCCAGGGGCAACAAACACCCCCAGTTGCCCACGAGACGCACGACAGACGCCTGCCAGCACCGCAGTGGAAGAAACAGAACCTTTTTCTTGTCGGCGCATGTCCTGGCACAGGGGAAAAGGGGCTGCCCTGCCTGACCCTGACTCCAAGACATCCACGTCATGTGTTTCCACTTGCAGCGGCGTTGCGCCAGGCAAGAAGGTCAACGCACCAACCGTCACGACCTCCGAGGCGAGGCGCAGTGTGCTGCCGATGGTCACATTGAAGGTGCACGTCTCACCGTAAAAGGAAGCGCTCCCTGTTGCCGAGACTGTCAAGGTCTGCGCATAGGTAACGTAACGCTGAACACCATCGAGAAAGGTGTACATCACCCCCGTGCGCTCCTGCCGCCTCTCGTATTCGACGAGAGGGGAACACAAAGCTCTCCGGTCGCCTGAACGCGCCGCCACAAGCCGCGTTCCACCACGGCCACGGCCGCTGTCATCACAGATGACATCCACATTTAGATAACAGCTTGGGTCGATAAGAATTGCAGTACCGGGAAGATGTACGGAAAACAGCTTCACCGACGCGTTGTCCCCTGCCAAAGATATTTTGTTGTTGCGGCCTTTGTTTATAATCTGAACGATTGGAACGGCACTGGGTAGCCCTTTCGCCAAACAACCGTCCCTCATTGAAGGATACATCGTGATGGCATCACCACACGCGCAGTGACCCTCGCCGTCTCCGATAGAGCCAGGAGGGCAAAGTTGGCATCGAGCTGGGTCGAACGCCTCGCCATCACATAGACCATCCCATACACTGAGGCCCCAGAGACATTGCCCGTTCGGCGCAACTGCGCGGCTTTCGCGGGTGGCGAGGGAGCGCTGCCGAACAGAATTTCGCTCTATTTCGTTTATCGATGTGTTCTGCAAGCACCAGTAGACAGAAGGGGGCACGGTGTCCGTCACGTTGTCAGGCACCACCAGTCCCGCCCGGAGCATGCACTTCGCAACGGAGGTTTGACCGATACGTTCACTCACACCCCCCCGGCCGGCGAGAATGGCCAAAGTGTGGGCGGCGCCCCTCAGCTGATGGCTACGCAAGTGATGGTTGTAGTCGTATGTCAACGTGTTGAACATATCAAGATCCCAGATAGTTGAGCTCGACAAACTCCGTGTGCCCACCATCTTTGACACTCTGCGTATAGGCTCATCCTCTAGCATCATCATAGCCAGCGCGGACAGCATCTGCACGCACTCCACACCTTGTAGGGTAGCCCTCTGCATCTCAGGGTGGAGCAAATATGCCAACCCCAGTGTTTTATTTAACAACCCCCACATATGCATGGTCAAGGTGCCATTCCCTGAACGGAGCAGGCGCATGTAGTGATCAGGTCGGCACTTCACAATGTCGGGGCCAACGGCACCATGCGATGCCTCTGTGAAGCTGCTCCTCTGGCCTTTCCCTTGGTTTCTGGGCGTGATCCCAAGTGACGGCTTCACCCAGGTACTCAAGACCTGGTACTTCTCCATAACTCGGAGGTGCGCCTCGGAGGCAATCTTGGCCACATACGCTGTCGCTCGAAGACGCAGCAGAGACATTTCGTCTTTACTAGTCGACACCTCAGCGGCGTTGTGCATAAGTGTGTGCACGCGGCCGAAGGCATCCATCGCCTCACGGGTGCGCCGCAGGGAGCGCTCCAGATTTAGTCGCTGTTGCCCCCAGCGCAGGACGTACGCAGCGAGCATCGCGGCACTGGACGGCATAACCCCCATGTGTACAATCAACTGAGAATCATCCTTTTTTTTTGATAGCGCTGGTCTTTTCATGTACGGGCCGACTGCATCCGCAGCAACACCGCCGCAGTCTTCAGCAGTAGATGTCAGCATCGCCACGCACTGGGGCAAGTCTCCTGCAGTGTGCGCCATGTAGCAACTGTGATGCACATCCAAATGCCCCGATAAGTCAGTGATTGAGTGGAAAAGCCCGTCAATTGTTGTGATGGTAATGGGCGCTAACATCGCCTGTTCGTCTGCTCGGGCGCAGACACGTGCGACAGAGACTTCGGATTTGGATGAGTTTGATGTCACGTAAACACCACCACCCATGGGGCCCAGACTCATAGCTAGGGTAGGAGCTAAAAAATCCTGCACCTCCGTGTCGTACCGCAGAGCCGACAGCGTATACTCCATCTCTGAGGGCGTAAACGCCCTGGGCGGCTCCGCCGCGGTAACAGTAGTACAACCCACCCCAAAGATGACTGCAAGGTGAAAAAGCAGAGTAGCCGCCACTGTCGCTGCACATGCATGGCTAACATGTCGTGACATCGCTTGGCTTATCTGGAAAAGCCTAGAAAAAGAAAGGGAGTAAGCTGATACAACAAAAACCGAAGGCGCAATTGCTGTGGTGTGTGTGTGTGTGTGTGTGTGTACCTCAGCTGAATAAGAATAATGTGGGGTAGAGCAGCCAAAACGTTTTTGGGGGGATTTTTTTAAATGAAAAGGGAAAGGATTCGCTCGCAGGGATGGCCACCTGTTCCACCAGGTGTAATTCTGTGGAGTTCAAAAATCGAGGAATATCTGGAAAACCCGAAAAAAAAAAAAGTGGTGAGTGGGGGGAGGAAGAGAGATGGCAGTATATCTGTAGGCGTGTGGGTTTGAGAAAGAAAGAATTGAAAAAAAAAAAGGAATAAGACGAAAAAGGTGAAGTACACAGAGAGAGAGAGAGACTACTCACGGGAAGTACAAGAAAAAAAAAAAGACAGAAGCTGAGAAATACAAAAATGCGAAATACAAAAAAAAAACGTTGAAAGAAACCGCAGGAACCGAAGTGGATAAGATGATGACGTGCGTGCGTGTGTGTGTGTGGACGTAAGTACAAGATCACGATCGGGAAGGCGTATCGAGATGAAGAACGAGGGCCTAAGGTGGACCTAAAAAAGGGAAGGGTTAATCAATCAAAAGGGAATATATCTGTCACGTTTGGGGGGGGGGGGATACGACTTGCGTGCTGAAATGCTTAATCCGCTGTGTGTGTCGCGATAGACACCTCTACGCCGCCGGCGCTCGAAAGCCACAGGAGTCACAACAGAGAGAGCCACAGTTTCGCCTCGCACAGACGGAAATAGCTTAACCGCGGACAGGTGACCACACGAACGCTTTAGGTTGGTGAGAAGAGGAGAAGCAGAAGACAGCGAAGAGTCGAAGGTATTGTGCGTGTCTATACCGATCGCGCCAGTGCACATGGACGTTGCACAGCACCCCAGATCCGAACGAGAGGGTGAAAGAGCGTACGGAGAGAGAGAGCAAGAGATATGGAAGTGAGGACGTAGTGAGAGCGCCTCGTAGATGAGAAATGAAGTCAGCGAGGAATAAGAAAAGGAAGATGTACACAACTTCATAGAGAACGAGGTGACAAGATTTCACCAACTGGAGAAGCGAGCAGCAATGCAGAGCGAGGACAAGACGACGCTGATACCCTTTCGCAGACATGAATCGCTCTCCCTCTCTTCCCTCAACACATAGCTGACGAAGAAGAGGATAGCACAGCGATTGGGCAGCATCAATGCACTGTATCCCGACGCCCGCAATGCCGCATGACTACAAAGGAACCAACGGAGCCAGTCCCGGGAGGAGAACTCTGCGAAGCAGCAACAGGAGGCGATATTCGCACAACCGTTGAGAATATGGTTTTGATGAGAAAGAGACGTTCGCATATGACCGGATTTGAAAATGGAGATATAACTCGCCGAGCGAAGGCTCAGCGTTTGTGGAGGCAGGGGCGTCAAGACGAAGGTATACAGCACACCGAGAGAGTGCGAGCACTGAGAAAGAGATCAGCAATAATAATAATAATAAGAAAACTGTTGAGGGAAACGCGGCTCAGCATTCGTGTAATGGATGAGTCTGAGGAGGAGCAGCAGCACCAGCAACCCTTTCTTTTTCTTATTATTTTTGGCAAGACTTGTACGTACGCACACACACACACACACATCAAGTGAAAGTCGGATAGCGAATGGCGAGAAAGCTCTGTAGATGCTGAGAGACCGACTAAATAACGTGCAAAAAAAAAAAAGAGGCGTGCATCTAACATAGAAACGAAGAATTTTTTAAAAAAAGGGGAGAAAATACAAAGCAACAGCCAAACTTGAGGGACCCAGGGAAACATTCCTGGGGAAGGGGGGGGGGGAGTCGGTGACTTCTATTGATCTATCATCTCACGCGAGCTCGTCCACGAGAAAGACACTCTCGCCAGCAGTGTCCTCCAAGGAGGCACATTTGTCATCCTCCGGTACTCGGGGAAACCAAAACTGTGGTACACGTTCCGCTAGCTGAGAATGCCGCTTGTCAGTGGTCAGCTCCTGCCGCGCGATACGGGTCTCCAACCGCATAACTTTTGCATCGTTTTCCTCCAACGCGAACTTCACTCTATTGAGGACCTCTCTGGCGTCACGCAAACTCTTTTCGAGATCGCGGCGCCTCTCCACCTCGGCGTTAGCGGTTTGAACACTATCCGCGCGTTCGGCGATAGCGCTACTGAGCTGTCGCCCCTCTTCCTCTAATACACTGAGGCGAGTCTGTTGATCACAGGCCTCAGCTTCCTTTGCCGAGACCTTTGCATCTTGAGCTGACTTGCGGTCCCTAAAACGGGAGCGCTCAGCCACAAGCTGCTCTTCTCGGATACGGTTCTCGTTTGAGAGCGCGGCAACAGCCTGCCGCAGCTCTGCAACAGCGGCACGGCGCGCGTCTAGTGCCCTTTCTTTCTCCACCAAAACTGTAGAACGTGTCTGGTAGGCGGAGAACGCCGTGAGTTCGGACATCCTTGGCCCTTCCTCCCTCTCCCCGTGAGAACACTATTTTTGCGACGACACAGTCTAGAAACACCTTGAGACAGGCGGAAAACCAAAAAATGGAAAGAATGACAAAGACAGGAAAAGATACGAGGAGGAGGTGGAGAACGATGCAGTGTGTGATCGAGACCAGCACCTCTGCAAACGTCAATACCGTACCCCCGCTGTACCCACCGCTGTACTTCTGCTCCTTCTGAGTGGTACCGGAGACACGACCAGCGGCCACTCCAGTTGTACGCCTCCGTTCCTTGAAGTCGATGGATATGCACCTATACTCATGGTGCAAATAGACGTATATGAAGGGGGAAATCGGTGTGCGCTCCGTTCCGAACGTGTTGCGGAGCCGATACGTGGGCCCCAGAAAAAAAAAATTTAATCGAAACCAAGAAACGGGGACGACAATCCGACAAATAAACGCAATAGGTGCAAAAAGAGGGAGAGGTTCCAGATTTATAAAGACAGTAGGCGCTCATCACGTCAGCCAACAGTGCGAATAGGCATCTAATACCTCCTTGAAGGTGTCCCTGATCTTGAGGAGGCGCTCAGCCTCCCCATTTGTACCCAGCGAGTGCCTGGTGGGATGTGTTCCAGTCGCGTCGATGGGTTGCCTAGCACGTGAGTGACACACACATGCTCACTGCTGCGAGTCACCCCGGCGCAGCGCCATCCACGACTCCAACCGGACATCCGTAGCGACACATCGCTCGCACATCCTCGTGTCGTCGGCGCCTGATCCTGTGGCCGACGAAAGCGCCTCAGCATAGGGTCGGGGCAGAGCGGCCACTAGTCCTCCTCCAGAGAATGGGCACTGGATCACCCCGTCCCCCGCTGGAGTACCCCCCCCTTACCCCATCAGCCCCCCCCTAACAACACACTAGCATGTGACACAAGTCGCCCTCCGGGTGATGAAGGAAGAGGTGCTGACAATATACGAGAAATAAGAGTACGCGAAGAAGAATGGTACCATGGCATTACCTAAACGGAGAAATGTCTATGTATATAGAGAGACAAAAAGACATTATGTGTATATGTGCACGCAAATATATTCGAGTACCTACCAAAGCCTCCCGCTTTGATTAAGACGATAAACCACTGCGGGATTCCTGTCATCCGTCAACGAAAAGATCTACCGGAATTGCGAAGAGCAGCAAATTATAAAGGATGCGTACGTCACGTCTACGCGCCTGTCCGCTATCGAACCCCTCATATCCCGCCTCTCCCCACCCCCACATCACAGATACTGCTGCATTTACAGTGAAAAAAAAACAGAAAAAGAATACATCTCAACTTCGCGAGTTTAGTTTAGCAGGATCGTCCAGCTCGGAAGGTAAGAAACTCGTGCAGACTGATCGCACCGTCTCGATCCCGATCGATCATCTGGAATAAACGCTGCGCGGTGGCGGCATCGCGCACCTCGCCTAAACCCAGCACAAGTCGCGCGAACTCGTGAATCGCGACCAGCCCGTCCTGGTTCCTGTCGTATGTGTGGAACTGCATCATGATCGTGTTGTACTGCGACTGTGTGAGCCCGTAAAGGGCCTGCGGGTTCGGTTTGTTCCACCGCAGCCATGTCAGGAACTCAGCAAGGGAGAGGCTGCCGCTGCGGTCGGCGTCCATGTCGTCAAAAATGCGCTTCACGTCCTGCGGCGTGTTCGCAAAGTTTAGCCAACGTGCGAGACGCGCCACCTCGTTGCGGTCCAGCGCCCCGCTTTCATTCTCGTCGAAGAAAACGAAAAGAGAGACGATCTGATCGTACTCGCTTTGATCCAATCCGTATAACGTCCACGGGCATGGCCCGGTCGGCTCGATCACACGAGGACGCACTGGGGCAGCAGCCGGCTGTGCAGGCGCGCCACTGGTCCAAAGGTTATCAGTGCCCTGTGCCACAGAGTGACCGCCGTACTCGGCGTGCATGTGTGGTACTGGCCTAGCCCGGTCATATGCCAGGGAAGCGCTCTCGTATGATGCTGAAGGGGGCGCCGTCGGGGAAGACGACGTCAGAGACTGCGGCGCAGATGAAGAAATTCCCTGGGAGCCACAGACGTGATTCCTTCCGTGCTCACGCGTCCCCTTCCACCCGCACTGCATGCACCTGACTCGAATCTGCAACGCCATGTTGACGAGTGTGCGGTTCCGCGTACTACTGCAACTGATTGTTTTGCGCCACACAGGGCACCCCTTCAAGCCTGCCGTACATGCCTTACAAAAAATGTGCCCGCATGGCGCAAACTCGACCGGGTCCTTCCA
>CM007344.1:342569-357148 GCA_000333855.2 Endotrypanum monterogeii | reverse complement strand
CGCAGAGGGCCAGCCGGCGGCTGTGCAGGCGCGCCGCTGGTCCAAAGGTTATCAGTGCCCTGTGCCACAGAGTGACCGCCGTACTCGGCGTGCATGTGTGGTACTGGCCTAGCCCGGTCATATGCCAGGGAAGCGCTCTCGTATGATGCTGAAGGGGGCGCCGTCGGGGAAGACGACGTCAGAGACTGCGGCGCAGATGAAGAAATTCCCTGGGAGCCACAGACGTGATTCCTTCCGTGCTCACGCGTCCCCTTCCACCCGCACTGCATGCACCTGACTCGAATCTGCAACGCCATGTTGACGAGTGTGCGGTTCGGCGTACTACTGGAACTGATTGTTTTGCGGCACACAGGGCACTCCTTCAAGCCTGCCGTACATGCCTTACAAAAAATGTGCCCGCATGGCGCAAACTCGACCGGGTCCTTCCACGAGTCGAGACACACTGCGCAAGTGAGCTCCTCGGAGAAGTCCTCACCAACACAGGGGGACGCCATCGTCGGGCAATGTAGAGGTGGAGGAAAGGAAGCCTATCGTCGGAAGACGTATGTCTGGGCACTTCTATCAACTATGCCGAGTTCAGAATCGAAAATGAGTGCAGAGAAATTCGAGGAGGGGGGAACATGTAGAAGCCGGGGGAACAGTGATCAAGGGAGAGAGGGGGTCACCTGCGCGCTCCTCCATGAGCGCATGTGGACGAGTCCTGACGAGGTTTGGCACAGCCCTCACACACATGTACCTACCCACACAAGCATAGAAAAACATACGCATCATCAGGCAGGAGGTGCTGTACGTGAGAATGTATGCACCTAGACGCGTGTTGCAGGTAGAGACCCGTCAGGTGACCCGTTTGCATCCAGGGAAACCGAAACGGAACTTGACGAAAGCTCGATGGCACAACCACCAGCAAGGTGAGTAGTGGAGCAAACGGGGAGAGACGGATAAGAGGGTAAACGCCCATACAACGGTCGCGTACCAAAAAAAAAAGTGTCGGCTGGGGCAGTGGTCGTGCTTGCATCCGCACCCACTGCAGAGATCCAGATTCCCACAAAGAGGGCTTGAGCCATTCCTTTTGAGCGGGAAAGAAAACCGCAAATGCATCACCTGCAGTCCCTTTCGTATCTCTTCTGCGCAGCAGATTTCTCGCATAAAGACGCCACACAAACAGAGACTGCGGTCGCCTACGACTGACCGACCATCGTAGTCCAAGGTACGTCTACCGGTACCAGTGCATTTCTCAGACACCCTCGATAGCGCCGCGAAACAGCAGCACGTCGTAACACTTCTTCTCACCTCTATCATGCATCGATACCTCCTGTCATCATAAGATAGAGAAAACGAATGTGCGCATGGCACGGCCTAGGGCTCATGGGTGTCTGCTGATATCCCATCCTCTATGTGCACACAGTCGTCTTGGCTACTCCCGCAAGCCACGACGAAACTACACCGCAGCAGCGGCCATAGCCCCACCCCACCCCATCCGCATCCACCTGTTCATGGTTAGCTTCCAGCAGGATCCCCATATCTCGATTCGGACAGCCCTATCTCGCACGGAAAATGAGAAACTCGTGCAGACTGATCGCACCGTCTCGATTCCGATCGATCATCTGGAATAAACGCTGCGCGGTGGCGGCATCGCGCACCTCGCCTAAACCCAGCACAAGTCGCGTGAAGTCATTCACCTCTAAGCGCCCATCCTGGTTCCTGTCGTATGTGTGGAACTGCATCATGATCGTGTTGTACTGCGACTGTGTGAGCCCGTAAAGGGCCTGCGGGTTCGGTTTGTTCCACCGCAGCCATGTCAGGAACTCAGCAAGGGAGAGGCTGCCGCTGCGGTCGGCGTCCATGTCGTCAAAAATGCGCTTCACGTCCTGCGGCGTGTTCGCAAAGTTTAGCCAACGTGCGAGACGCGCCACCTCGTTGCGGTCCAGCGCCCCGCCTTCATTCTCGTCGAAGAAAACGAAAAGAGAGACGATCTGATCGTACTCGCTTTGGTCCAATCCGTATAACGTCCACGGGCATGGCCCGGTCGGCTCGATCACACGAGGACGCACTGGGGCAGCAGCCGGCTGTGCAGGCGCGCCACTGGTCCAAAGGTTATCAGTGCCCTGTGCCACAGAGTGACCGCCGTACTCGGCGTGCATGTGTGGTACTGGCCTAGCCCGGTCATATGCCAGGGAAGCGCTCTCGTATGATGCTGAAGGGGGCGCCGTCGGGGAAGACGACGTCAGAGACTGCGGCGCAGATGAAGAAATTCCCTGGGAGCCACAGACGTGATTCCTTCCGTGCTCACGCGTCCCCTTCCACCCGCACTGCATGCACCTGACTCGAATCTGCAACGCCATGTTGACGAGTGTGCGGTTCGGCGTACTACTGGAACTGATTGTTTTGCGGCACACAGGGCACTCCTTCAAGCCTGCCGTACATGCCTTACAAAAAATGTGCCCGCATGGCGCAAACTCGACCGGGTCCTTCCACGAGTCGAGACACACTGCGCAAGTGAGCTCCTCGGAGAAGTCCTCACCAACACAGGGGGACGCCATCGTCAACGAGGTGCACCCTTTTGGTCTGTGTGGCCCAGGCCGATGAGCTTGCAGAGAAGGAAATGGAGGAGCTCTCGCACACACGAGGTAGCCGGAGAAATGTTTTTCTAACACTCTGGAAAGGGGAGGGGGGTGATGGGAGGCTGTGATATTTTTATCACCGTCGAAAGCGCGTTGAGAGGTCACTCAAGGTACGTACACAAAACCACGGAGCACAGAAAACAAACGAGATTCCGTTCAGTGAGCCTGTAGAACGAAAAGAGAAGCGGACAGCACGTACACGTATTCTGAAGAAGGAAAGAAGGAGATGAGATCCAACGACGTGGGTGATTTTCAAAAAGGGTGGATACGAGGAAGACGAATCAGATGCCACACACCCTCACCGCAGTCGCAGCTGGAGCTGGAGCAGCGTCTTTTGAGGATCTTAATTCGAGAAACAAGAAAGGACAGAAACGATCAGCCAAGACTTCCGATGCAGTCCTTTAGGGATCCACCGATAGTTTATCAAAAGGAATATATATAATAATAATAATAACAGAAAACAGAAAAAAAATGCTTGAGGAAAAGAAAAGGGGGCCAAAGTGCGGGAAGACTCCTCAAGGTGCCCCGCAGATGAACAAGAAGCGGTGATCGGGTATTGTTTTGTCTTCAGCACTAAGAACGAGCTCAGCCTTTCTTCGTACCAGGAGCGAGGGCGAAGGGTGAATTCGCTTCCTAGACAGTGAGGCTGGTTAAAATTCTGCTAGACGGCCGAAGAGTGTAGAGCCCAGTCCAACCCAACCCTTTGCGGTATGATCACTGTAAAAGCAACAGCAAGGGGGTAAAAAAAAGAGAAATAACGGTAAAGAAGGGTCACTGTGTTTAGGTGCACTCAAAAAAACAGAAGAGGGCTAGCACACAACATACATATATAATGTTAAATTAAGACGCAAAAGGCAGAGAGCGAGAGTACGCACAACAAATATGAAAAAAAAAAGAGCAAGAACGCCACGAGAAAAATGTTTTGCAAAAGAGGAGTTAGAGAAGGGGTTACGCACTGTCCTTAAATATATATATACATATATATGGGTCTTTGGTGTGCGCGTGTGTGCGTTTCGAGCAAAGTAGACGTTAACCAAATAATGCAGAAATAAAACTTTGAAGAAAAGCTGAACAGATGAAGACTGAAGGGTTCAGTGCTATGCAAGCCAAGTGGTACTTGAGATCTGGGTAGTGAAAAGATGCTTGCTTACTAAAGGTACCTTCCTTCCTCCCTCCCCCCCCCCGGGTCTCTCCACCACACACAAGTGCAACTTGCGACAAAAATGGCGGTGGCAGCAGCAGCAGCAGCAAAAACAAATTGTGAAGAAAGTTAATACTACAGCGTGGGAAATGATATGAATAGAGGTGTAGGTTTGTGTGTGTGGATGGATGAGTGAATCGGTGGGTGGGTATCGAATTTCAACACGTGCAGTGGCTGCAACGAGCTATGACTGAAGAGCTGAAAAAAGTAAATATGGCGCGATACCCGCCGAAGTAGTCATCCCGCATGAGGCGAGTAACGTCGAATATTTTTGAAAGATTTCAAACCGGAGAGATACAAGGAAAGGGCGACTTGGAGGACATTAGACGCGCCTGTGTCGCCTTCGCTCAGAAGCAACTGAAAGTTCAAGACAGAGACATGACGGCGGGTCCCATGCAAGTCCCTCACATGAAGGGAAAAAGACGACGAGGCAAAAGCAAGACACTCAACAACTTAGGCCCGTGTTGTTTCTGTGGGTATATATATATATATATAGTTTGATATGTATGTGTATGGAGAGCAAGGAGAAAAAAGAGTCCAACACACCAACGTAGAGAGAAGTAACCCCAGCATCAGATGATGAGAGGCCCACGTGAGTGTTGCTGCACTTACCCCTCACTCGTCCAATATTTGATTTTATTGGTACCTTTCTGTAACAGTACGTCTCTCTCGAAATTCGGTTTCGCTCACCCAGCCCCTCCTTCTCCTCGCATTGTTGTCAATCTTTCGCGCATCCGCTTGGATGCCACCCCGGAATGTTGTGTACGAGAAGGGCGTAGTGCAGTGGTGTTGGGTTCGTTTTGCTTCCTATATCCCCCCCCCCTCAGCCCATTCCGCATTCCACTCTTCATGCCCAATGAGCGTACGCAACAACTCAAAGAAATAGCACCGGTGAGGGAAACCCCGGCGTCTTTTCGCACCAGAAAGCACTGTAGCAACCACACTCAGTCCTAGGAATTCTCCTCGGTATCGTACTTCGTCGCAGTTGGGGAACGGGGGCGCTTAGGCCCGCTCGCGGTGCAACAGGCCCCTTGCGCTGCCTCTTGGACACAAAACTGCTTCAACAACGCGGCCCGTCGCTGCTGACAAAGATGCACTATACGTGAAAATCCCTGACGGACGACGCGCGCGGTACGCATCTGCCACTGAATACTGCGACAAAGCTCCCGCCAGAAAGCCAGGCTATCCTGCAGAGGCAAAGGATCATCAACATCAGGATCAAGAAAAACATGCAGTGTCGGCCGCTTCGGCGCGCACTCTCGGCGATAATCCATATAGTAAGGATCCTGGCGCGGAATGTACAAGGGAAGCTGTGTAGCTGTGCGCCCAAGCGCGGTGGCAGTGTGAATCGCCCAGCAGCGTGCGGTGTGAAACACATGATAACCGCCCCCACCAAGAAGCACCGTCGGTCGCTCAAGAGAAAGCACATCTGCCACGCACTGCGTATGTGCTAATGTTGTTACACAAAGCCTCCCAATAAGGTCACCTGCAATGGTGTCCGCTCCGCACTGCACGACAACCACCTCTGGATCAAAACATTGCACGACGCAGGACAGGGCGGTGCGGAACGATAAGAGGTACGCCGCGTCCCCCGTACGTGTGGGAAGCGGAACGTTGACGGCAAAGCTGCCTGCCGTCTCAGGCGTCGGGTAGTCGCCGGTGCCAGGGAAAAATCCATTCCCGAACTGGTGAAGTGAAAGTGTCATTACACGGTGATTCCCGTAAAAAGCCTCCTCGACGCCATCCCCGTGATGCACATCCAGGTCAACATAGAGGACGCGATGGAAGTGCCGCAGCAAGCGGCGAATACACAGAACAATGTCATTCACGAAGCAAAACCCGCTTGCGTGAGCAGGAGCAGCGTGGTGCATGCCGCCTGCCCAGTTCATAGCCACGGTAGCATCACCATTTATGAGAGCATCTGCGCAGGCGAGAGAGGCGCCAGCTTGGCTAGACACCAATGCCCACACCTCAGGAAAAAGTGGACAGTCGCCATCCTGAGACGCGAACGGTACGTCGAACTCCTTCTGAAACGCAAGAGATATCTCATCGAGTGGATTACTGCAAATAACCGGTGCCCGCTGTAGACACTCCAGGTACGCCTCTCGATGAAAAGCGCCCATTTCTTCTGCCGTTGCTGGACGAGCATGACACACCGTCATACATGCTGCATCGTCGAGGCCCAAGGAATGGACGAGCGCGTGAAGCGCACGCACACGAGATGGCCGCATCAAATGACCCTCCGCATAAGCAATGGCAGTGACAGAGTGATCTACAAAATAGACAACCTTCCGCTCACGAGCGCGCGAAGCTCTTGTAGCTGGTGCTCGCTGGAGCTGTGATGCGGTCGAGCATCCCTCGCCGACTGTTGAAGGTGTCAACGTCGATGTCGAGGACACATTCAGAGACTTCGCGGAGGCGTCACCAGAGACCCCCGACACAGAAAACGAATGCGTCGCTCCACCCGATGCGTTGGTCAACGAAGACGTCCCCGTCAAGCGTGAGCCGGCCGCTGAGCGCCTGGAATCCTGTTTAGGGGATGTCATCACAGATAAATCTTTTCAAGCGCGAGGGGAAAAAAAGAACAAACAAAACAGTAGCTGGAACTCGGAGAATTCGTCCCCAAGGGTGGCGGTGACACGCCTAAGAAGTGAGGTGCCCCAATTGCCAGTGCAGTGGCTGTTCATTCGAGATTGAAGGAAAAAAGCACGAAGGAGATTTGATGAGCAAGAAAGCGCTCACCACTAGTGAGACGCCACAGCTTGCAGAATACAACAGTTGCGAAATGAAAGTCTTGTCTTCGATTTCTTCCCAATATGAGTTCCTTCGAACGTAGGACACAGTGGTATTTGAGGTTTGGGTGAGAGGGGAGGGAAGGGAAGGGAGGGAGGGAGGGGAAAGGGTTCTGCCAATGCTCCGGATTTATCCTCTCATTCGAGGAGCAACGAGAAAGCGAGAGCACGCGTAGGAGATGGAGAAAATACTGGAGGGCAGAGGATAACTGAGAATCAAGTCAGCAGTATCACCGAAAGACGCCCCCAAATATGCACCCTGACCGGTTGTGCCAATGTTGCCCTTCTATTTTTCAGGCGTGTGTATACTGTTAGGTCCCTTTTCCCCCTTCAACCGCACCACCCCCTCCCCAGAGAACGCCCAGGCTTGTTGTGTTAAAGAGTTACACGGACGTTTGTGGTGCTCCTGCTTCCCCTCTCCACGCATCATTCTCACACACACACACACACACACACACACATGTGTCCTCCTTGCCCAGGAAGGACCCGCTTACCTATTTTTTGACTTTTCTCGCTTGATCAAAAACAAGTTTCCAGTCCCAGCTCTTCCTGCCTTCTTGTGCGTATCTATATACTCATCTGTTGTCCCTCTAGCGATGTCCTCTTGCGATGAAAAAAAAAAAATACAGAATATAATAAAAGAGTAAAAACAAAAGCGGTGCGGTGCGGTATCATCTTGCACGGAGACAATCAAAAGAATTGAAAAAAAAAAGGTACAGCGTATGCAGAGAAATGCTCAAAACAGAAAAAAGCGGAAAGGGGGTTCAGAGAAAATGACCCGTCGCTACCCAAATAAAATCAATGGAGAAAAAGCGACACAAGATCGGAAAAGAAAAAAGCATAGGACCCCCTAAACGAAATCAACGACATTGTTTTTTCCCCAATTTCCTCGCCTGTTCGAAAAAAAAAAGCTTTCGCGAATAAGATGTGAAAGCGCATGTGTGAAACTTGGAAGCAACACTATCTGCACTCCAACCCACACGAACTCCCCGCAGGCAGTCCTCCCCCATCGGAGTGCTGACAGGCGGCGGTAAGCACACCTTGCAGCACACCATAGGCCACTCCGTCGTCCGCGCAGGGCACCAGCCCCAAACACAGTCCACGCAACGGCCCCGCGCAGGTTGACAAACAACATCGCCTGTCGCTCCCGTCACCAGCTAGGGCGCCCCCGCGAGAGAGGGCGCTCAGCCTCCCCATTTGTACGCAGCGAGTGCCTGGTGGGATGTGTTCCAGTCGCGTCGATGGGTTGCCTAGCACGTGAGTGACACACACATGCTCACTGCTGCGAGTCGCCCCGGCGCAGCGCCATCCACGACTCCAACCGGACATCCGTAGCGACACATCGCTCGCACATCCTCGTGTCGTCGGCGCCTGATCCTGTGGCCGACGAAAGCGCCTCAGCATAGGGTCGGGGCAGAGCGGCCACTAGTCCTCCTCCAGAGAATGGGCACTGGATCACCCCGCCCCCCGCTGGAGTACCCCCCCCCTTACCCCATCAGCCCCCCGCTAACAACACACTGAAGACTCCCCCCACCCCTGTCACTACAGGTTAACAAAGAAACAATAACAGCTGTAGAGTTCTAGCATGGGCACGCAGATACACACAATTACACACACACACACTTGAGAGTCGCTTCACCCACTATTTGTTTTCTATTGACATGCTTATTTTCTACCTCCTCCGCTCGTTTGTATGTGTAAACGTGAGACGTGAAGGGGGGAGGGGCTCCAGCTTAAGAGCAGACGCCTGATAAGTGCTCACTGAGTTCAATGGCGAAAAAGAAATTGAGATTTTGGAGAAGGTTATGGGGGGGGGGGGGAGGATATAGAACACTGACAAAGCACTGCTGAATGCCAACACGATGGGTCTTTGTGTCGATGCCCGCGCACTATCTCAGAGGAACTCCCTTCACTGTATCCATTGTGACAGCTGCAGAGAGAGGCAGCGCATCTTGAGCCAGAAGGTGCTCGTCCACACGAGTCGCTGCATCACTGCGCCCTTGAAGAGCAAACTGTACCCACTGACTATCAGACATGGGTGGATGTGTTATGTACATACTTTGCATCAGCTTAGGGTTGCACTGGTGTGCCATGGATGCCTTACGAGTACCTTCCCAGCCGCAGCTGGTGCACTGTACAGAGATATTCAAGGACGCCTCAATGATCTCTCTGCTCGGCATCGCGATACAAGTAACGGTGGTCTGACAAACTGAGCACCGTTCAGTTGTAGACGGAGCACAGTGGCAGCAGAAGATATGCTCGCACTTCAGAAGCTTTACGGGATCAGTCCACGTGTCATGGCACACACTGCACTCCATGTGTGCTGGCACATGGAGTGCGATGCAACTACTCCTGGGCATAGTAAAACCGCTGAATGTATAGTTTAGCTAGAGATTATGTGTATGTGTGTGGGGGGGGGGGATTTATGGTGTAGCAGAGAAACGGCGAGTGGGAAAAAAAAATGTGAAGGGGACGCCCTTTGAAAGTATTTTTTTTTCTGCATTCAATTACGATAAGGAAAAGAGGGGAGTGAGAATTGAAAAAATAGGGGTCGGTATCCAAAAAACAAGGAGGTAAAAGAGTGAAATTCGCACAATTGAATTTGCAGCGCACATTTGGCGTATGAGTGTCTCCCGACCTCACTACCCACACAAAAGCACGCGCAGTCGCAGGGGAAGGAGAGCAGTAAGACGAGCAACACGCAGCTCACTACTCCTTCATCTGGGTCACGCATGGGATCACAGAATTACACATGGAAACACACAGGGAGAATAGAACCGGTCTCGAAATACCAAACAGGGAAGATAGCAAGTCGACGGCGACAAAGCTAATATATATATATATATATATGTACAATATGCAAACAAAATAAAAATGTAAATTCGATACAATGAAGAACGACGCGTGTACAGAGATATGAGTAGAAAAAAACTTAGTAGCATCACAAATACAGAGCCTACTCCTCTCATTATTGAAGTCCACACACACACACACACACACACATTCATTTCAGAACTGTCGCGGAGATATGGAGAAAAGAATCTGTATGGAAAGGAAAGGTGAGAAGATCCTCCTTCCCGCCCCTCCTCTTGTTTTGCCAATCCCGACGCATGCGGGTGCGCCCCATTTCTCGTGACAATATCCCTCTCCTAGGGCTTCTGGGAAACAGAATACTCCTCACAAAAAACGCACCAGCTTCACCGAATGCCGATCTCCTAGGAGCCCAGCCTGGGAGTGAATGTACGCACTTGTCCAAAAAGTAGTTGCCGCCCACTGCTCGATGGTTTTGGTGGAATGAAATTTCCGAATAATGATACTATGCGGCGTGGGGAGCACGCCCACCAAGCTCAGTGACTGCAATCGATGGACGGCCTCGTCACTTTCTGCTAGCCCAGCATCCAGCTGACCAGTAGCCAGCGGCAGCTCGAGCGACCCCTTCGTCTCCCCTACACCAGATGAGCTGTCTGAATTCCCAGTAGCAACAGCGTTCACATAGTATTTGTTGGTCTTCCGCAGCACGTCGGTACTCTCCAGCACCGGAAGCGCCACCCCCACTGCGGCGTCGAGCGTGTTGATAAAAAACGGCGCAGGCAGTCCCAGCATAAGATCCTTGGTGTGGTGTACCATGTAGGCGTCCTTCGCCTCTTGCACCACTGCGCGGTGATCCACAAGGGAGGCAAGGAGATAGAGGGAACCGCTGGCCTGGTACTGGAGCTGACTGGCTATCGCTTCACAGAGATTCACCATTTGAGATTGGTATACGAAGGTACTTGGATTCCCCGGCGGCAAAGACGATTTATTGGCAGCATCCTCTGTTATACTATTCCCGGAGGAGCTGAGGACGCTGCTCCGCAAGCAGCGGTATGTCACCTGAGCGAAAATGGAAACCAACCTCACGGACGGTTCACGTCCGAGAGAGGTAATGAACGGGGCCATGTTCGCCAACACCACGCTGCACGAGGGAAACAGCGGAACGAGTGCGTGAAGGTCCTTCATCTCCATTACGAGACACAAGGCGAGAACGATGATGTCATTGTAGGTGCGTGTTGGCGACATCTTCGGGAATCGAAAGGGCAACGTAGCGGAACAAACTTCGTTCCCCTTCAAAACGAATCCCCGCACCTCAGATAAGCGTGTCAGCACGAACAGCATCAACTGAAACTGGTAGGTAAAGATGGGGCTGCGACGCACGGCTAGGCCATAGTCGAGGAGAGGTATAACGTAACCCAAAGCGTGCGAGTTTGTGCCAATCTGCGCCAGGCATGCAGGTGATAAATCGAGTATCCTCCAAAAGAGCATCATAAAGTCATCCAAGGAAGGAAACCAGTCCTGTGACACAGGCAGGTATGTCTGACTCGAATAAGCGTTGACACCGAGGATAGCCTGCATGCGCTGCACCAGTGCCTTTGCCTCAGTCAGCGTAATGTCTCGGAGCATCTTGCGCACACTATGCACGAAGCGAGGTTGTCCGGCATTCGATTGTGATAATTTAGCAATCTCGCTGCTACCAGAATGCGAGCGCGTTATCTTCGACGAAAGAGTTCCGCTAGGAGCTTCCGTGGCGCTCGACACCATCGGCGCCGACGCCTCTGAAGTGCAGAGTGCATGGGCAACAACCGGCGGACACGAGTCAGAACCCTCTGGCCCGTCTGCTGCTGTAGGGCTCGCCTGAAAAATCGAGCGATCCTCATTCGCCTCTGAGACCTGCTGCTCCAGCGATGAGCCAGCGCAATCAGACGCAGTATGTTCTACATCTGGTAAAGGGACGGGATCCAGCGGGATACCCATACAAGACAAAGTTGCGTTGAGGAGTCGCGCACTTGTCAGAACCAATTCTTTTTCCTCGACCCCCAGATGACTTGTGTAAGGCAAATACCCGTACGGGACAAATTGAAGAATTGTGTTGAGCATGGAGACAGACAGTGTGGGCATCAACGGCACTGTCGATGTCGACAGAAGCGGTTCTAGGAATACGGTGTCGCGGAAGCCAGCGTCGTGGTAGACAGGTGAGGAAAGCGCAACAAAAAGAACCTCAAGGAGCGCTTTCCGCTCTCGAGGTAGTCGTGGGGATGCCCAGGAAAAACTCGGCCTGCTCGTGTTCACGGTGAGGGCCTGAATAGGATCTTCAGTAGCAAGCCCTTGACACCACATGAGCCCCGTGTCTACCTCCTCGTGCGTGACGCTTATACTGGCCTCCTCGGGCATCGCCGGAAGCTCTGGCAAGGTCAGACCACGCACAAAGCAACACTCCACCAGTGACCATACCATGATCGACCCCAGCGAAACCGGTTTGACAGACGACTGCCCTGTAGAGAGCTGCATATTCGGCCTGGGTAAGAGGGGAAAGGTGTCCTCTGGGCTTGCATCGTCGCACGTTTTCCCCTCAAGGAAAAAGAGCTTCTGGAAGTGCACTGTAGCCTCCGTCCGTGATCGAGGAGGGTTCGGTGGCGTCGGCATGACATCACCTGCTCCTGGATGTGCAGCTGGAGTATCGCTCTGCTGGGATACAGCCACCGCGTTCTCTATCGGTGTTGCTCCACTCTCAAGTGCTATAGGAAGAACGCAGTTCAGAATACGCAGTGCTGAATGGTACTCTGTGATCAACTCTGTCGTGAGGAAATCACGGGAGGGGTTGGAGCTCGTGTTGAGCTCATGGCGCTTCACGGCAACTGCGAAGATGGCGCCGATGCAGCGGTAGAGCAGGGCCGCAAAGTTTCGCGTGTAGAGATGCCGCAGCTGACGAAGCTGCTGCACTGAAAAGATTTTCCTCGTCTCCTCCTCTGTCATATCGATGTTGAGAAGCTGAGTCAACGACTCGGACGAGACAGCATTCTCAGACAAAAGCGTCTGCACCACCCTCGCCGACCCCAGCGAGGAGCTCGAGGATCCCATTGTTTCTTGAGGGGAGAATGGGGTGAGAAGATGCAAAGCTGACGTGGAGCTGTTGACTGTGAGCCACCAAGAATTCACGCAAAGAAAGAGAAATTTGCGTGATATGAAAAAAAAAGACTCCACAATGTCTCAACTGCAAAGGACGCGAGAAAAAAAGAGAGCAACAGAACAGCTTTACGAGAAAAAAGAACGGAAAAAAAACTCCCAAGAAGAAAAGGACAGATGAGGAAAACGGCAGAAGAGCTGAGAAAAGAAAAAAGCAACAGACCGACGATATGATGGGGAAAGGTGTAGTTGCTGACGTTATGTTCGCTAGCGACAGTCGTCCCTCTGTGTTGGGTTTGAATCTTTCAAGAATGAACCCTCACCCCCCCCCTCCCAAGTTTGATGATAGGAAGAGAAAAAAAGGTTCAAAGGCACCCTTTGGTAAATATAAATATATATATATATATATATATATCCCTGCGCTTATGAGCAGCAAGAAAAGAGAAAAATAACAGGCTTGATCTTTCTGTCCTCTAATAGAATGCTTTTCTGATCCACCCTTTCCCATAAAACAAAGGCAAGACAACCGGTAAACGAGAAAAAAGTATAGGACAACTAGCAGACATCTAAGGGCAGACACAAAAGGATGTCACGAAACCCGTCCAAAGCGCATATGGGGTACGGGGGAGTCTCCGCTTCTTGACCGCGCAAACATGTACATATTTTTTCGGCGGAGCAAAATCGAAGACGTGAGCATCCCAGCGTGCAAGGTGAAAAAGGAAACACCTCTTCCGCGTCATGCCTTCAGCACTGATTTATTTCTTGAGTATTTTCGATAGCTGCTTAGCTCCGCAGCACAATCAGGGTTCATGAAAAAGAGAAGCAGACGAATGTAAGCAATTAACTCTTCTGGCAGAGGCAGGGATACCTTCAGAGGTTTTTTTCTATCCTACAACTTAAGCAGCGGCTCCAACCCACACGAACTCCCCGCAGGCAGTCCTCCCCCATCGGAGTGCTGACAGGCGGCGGTAAGCACACCTTGCAGCACACCATAGGCCACTCCGTCGTCCGCGCAGGGCACCAGCCCCAAACACAGTCCACGCAACGGCCCCGCGCAGGTTGACAAACAACATCGCCTGTCGTTCCCGTCACCAGCTAGGGCGCCCCCGCGAGAGAGGGCGCTCAGCCTCCCCATTTGTACGCAGCGAGTGCCTGGTGGGATGTGTTCCAGTCGCGTCGATGGGTTGCCTAGCACGTGAGTGACACACACATGTTCATTGCTGCGAGTCGCCCCGGCGCAGCGCCATCAACGACTCCAACCGGACATCCGTAGCGACACATCGCTCGCACATCCTCGTGTCGTCGGCGCCTGATCCTGTGGCCGACGAAAGCGCCTCAGCATAGGGTCGGGGCAGAGCGGCCACTAGTCCTCCTCCAGAGAATGGGCACTGGATCACCCCGCCCCCCGCTGGAGTACCCCCCCCTTACCCCATCAGCCCCCCGCTAACAACACACTAGCATGTGACACGAGTCGCCCTCCGGGTGATGAAGGAAGAGGTGCTGACAATATACGAGAAATAAGAGTACGCGAAGAAGGAAAAAAAGAAGATGAGTCCAGAGCAAAGGGAAAGAATTGCTGATAAAACATACACATACACACACTGAGAAAGATTTAAAGCAGCAGTAAAACAGTTTCTCATTTCACGCCCTCCCCCCTCTCCGCCAGGCAAGGGTGACGGGCTAAGTTGTAGAAAGATAGCGTCAAGCTTTTAAGATGAGAGGGGTGAACCTCTGGATATGCCTGCAGCCGGTGATCGTCCCGGAGACCCCTCTTCACAATTCCAGACCCTTTGCTTGTGTATGTTGCTGTCGTTTCTTGGCATCTTCTTAAACTCACGTTTGACTTGGATAACGTGTGAAAAGGTTGAAAGCCCTCCATACATTTCACAAGACGAAGAGCAAAACAGAGAGTACCAGAAAAAAAATTGTATATATATATATATATATATATATATAGTACTAATTTCAATAGGGCAAGGAGAGAAAAATTACATTCCAGTTTTGTGGAAGGAGGTAGGTTTACATAAT
>CM007344.1:314597-342559 GCA_000333855.2 Endotrypanum monterogeii | reverse complement strand
CAAACAAGAGAGTACAGAAAAAATAAGTATATATATATATATATATATAGTCATAGTTTCAATAGGGCAAGGAGAGAAAAATTACATTCCAGTTTTGTGGAAGGAGGTAGGTTTACATAATCAGGCATATCCGCCGAAGCATGCCTTCCTACGTACATACGTAGGGGGTGAAAGTGCCAGGGTGGATGCGCAAGTGAGCGCGCCGGTGTAAATAGCAAGGAGTGTTGCCATAAAAGAGATGTTCATGCGTGCCTTGCTGCTTCAAAAGACACAATCTTTCAGCGAGAACGCTGACTTCGCGCCCCACTGCAGCCGTCCATTCTTCGATTCAGCCTCTTTCATGCGTGCATACTTGAGCGCCTCTAGTCGCCGTCTCGCTACGCAAGACCGATACATCTGCTGAATGCTCCTCGCTGCTGCTGCTCGTCTTTCATCCGGCCGGCGTCCGCCAATGTTGAGGAGACTCAAGACAAATCTTGACGATCCAGCGCCAAGCCTACACGATGACTGGTAACTAGAAATTTGCGGAGCGCGTCGGTAATCAATGGCCCGGCAGCGCCAGAGGTATGCTCGGTAGGCGCGTTGAATGACGAGGCAGCTGTGCTCCCAAAGACGTGTTATATAGATGTTTCTACCGAAGCAGCGTTTGGCATACACTGCACGCCCATACTGCAGCCGCACCAGCATCCCACGAACATGTTTCTGAATAACAGTGGCGTAGTAGTTGCGCGAGTCGCGCATGTGCAGTAGTGTGGCGAGGTGCACTTGTCCACGAAGATGATAGCAGCGCAGTCGAGCACAGTGCCCGCGATACACCCGCTGAATTTCAAGAGCAGCCCATGAGAAGAGCACGAAATGAGCCTGCATGAACTCCTCCTTGCTCCTCAACCTGCGCACCTCCGCGAAAACGCGCACCGCTGCTCTTTGTCGAGCGAGACTCTGCACCACTACCACCTTCCCTACGTACTCTCTTCGCGCAGCATGGCGTCGCCACGCCTCCTTGTAGGCACACCAGCGACGAATGTACTTTTGCAGGGTCACCGCGGCCGACTCTCTTTGTTGAACACGACGCTGATTCTCGAGTCTTCGCTTCTCCAGAAGGAGTTTCTCCTTGACGGTGTGTCGAAAGAAGTGCACAATGATGCGTGCACTGCGGTCACGCCGCTGCTCCCCCATTCGCCTCTGCACGAGAAGCCTCGTCTTTAGACGTAAAATGTCCTGTGGCACGGCATAGGCACGCAACGCAGACTTAATGCACTCTGTCGCAGCCCAATGGTCCTCGAAGGCACGCTCTGTTTTGAGGAGAAAGCCTAGCCGCTGCCCAAGCAACCCCACAACAGCCCCCACAGATTCCTGGGCTTTCTGCTTCAGCGCTGGAGCATTCGCCGGCGGTGAAAACAATTGAATGACTTGCTGGCGTAGCTTCCCGCTACCGTCGGCAATTTCCTTTCGTGTTTGAAGGGCTGCAGCACTCCGCGGCGCAGGTGGGCGCTCTGCAGCCATCTCCATGAGGAGTGAAGCTAGCACTGGACGTGGGTTCCACACCGAGTGGGGGAGAGCATCAGGGTTCTCGGCGGCCTTGAGCAGCCGTAACGCCCACCCCACAGGTGTTTCGGTGCAGACGAGGACAGCGAAGAGTAACTCGTGGGCCCCAGCTTTCAAGGGGGTTCCCTCGAAGAGAGACTGCGGAATAGCCTTGCAGTCATCATATCCGGGGAGAGACCTAGACAAAACCTCATAAAGACTCCCCACGGGACCAAGACGTACCAATACGGTATTCAGACCCTCTCTACCAAGATAGTCACAGAGAACGTCTGGTATTGGGGGACCTACGATAGAAGGTAAGCCTGACTCTGATTGAGAAAAGCCAGTGCTCCCACCTTTCTGAAGTGCACGGCGAGAGGACGGTCCCTTAGGGGGCTTGGATTGCAAGGCCTTTCGTCCCTTCCTCTCAACGTTCGCAGTACGCGCCGCCTCTTCGGCGGCAATTCGTGCCTTAGTCTGCTCCTCTTCTACGTAAAGTGCGAGTCGGTCTTTGGTTTGACCCATCAAGGTGGCGAGATACGAAGCTGTTTTGTCTCTGGTGACTAGCGTAATTGCTTGCTCGTAGTCTAACAGGGACGATTCGCATGACATGCTCTCAGTGGTGACGCCCAGTGTATAGTAGCCCACGCCCAGGAGCAAGGATGTTTTCTCGTCAGGTGGAACATCGGCAGCTGACACATTGGATACTTGATCAGAAGCTTCGTCCTCCATGTTCAAATGTAGGAAGTCAATGGCATTCCGGGCAGCCTCTTCCCCTTCAATGAAGTTGCAGTGCATCACCGCAGCGACGGCTTCATTGAGCTCGCGGACAATCCTCCACGGCCATTCGAGGGTTGGAACGCCGCCCATTCGCTCCTCCATATTTTTGCTAAAGAGGAGCAGCTGCGCCGCCTTTGCGAGACCCTCCCCACCAACGTGCAGCTCTACACACGCTAGATTTCCCACAGTGATCAACAGTGCCACCCGTAGTCCGTCAGGAATCGAATCTGTGCTCTCATCAGAAAGAGTGGTTGAGGACAATACAGTATCAGTCTCACTCTCGGTGTCACTATCAGCTCTCCCCAGTTCGGGCAGCACAACGCCGTAGAGAGCACTGAACTCATCAAGGACTAGCTGGAAGTAGTCCCTCGCTAGAGCAAGCTGCGCAGGATCGCGGGCGTTACCCCCTCCCAGCCTCTGTAATGCAAACATATTGCAGTAAAGCGTCAAATCGAGGAGCGCTACAGCCCGCGCTGATGCGCTTACACTCTCTTCCCGCATCCACGTACTGTATGCCTTGAGTGCGAGCATTGGTTGCTCACGAGTCAAAGCCAACTTACGTGCTCGTGATAAGCTACTGGGGATGTCATCTGCATCCAGGGCCGCAGGTCCCTCGCGTGGGTGATCTTGCGCGGCGCTCATGGCGTGCAACGATAGACCTCGAGGAGAAGTGATGAAAAATCTGTCATGAGGGCCGCAACAAAAAAAAAGAGAACAGGAAGTTCAAAAAAAAAAGCAGGAGAAAGATAACGTGATGATGATGAGCGCATGGAAAGGGAATAGAGGTCAGTTGGCAAACGCCCTCTCGGGCATCAAAGGAGCATTTTAATCACCCCAAACAAAGACACTCAGGATGAGCAAGAATCAAAACAAACTTGCCCTTCACCTATTCTTTTAAAAAATTGAGGCGCATAAATAGTCGTCGTCAGCGCAACGGCTGCGTACAGACGATGAATACGCACGTCTAACATTGGTGCATAAGATGGGTTGCTTCTTTTGCAAAGAAATATCGCATGATCAGCTCAAGATGTTGATTCCGTTACGCTCTGTGAAAATCCACCGCAGAGGGGACGACGCTCTGGCGTCAGCAGCACTGCAGGAGGGGACAACGAGGGGGGGGGGGACGATCCACCACCACCATAACATGTAAAACACATCGCACTCACAGAAACTACAAGGAATATTATACTCTACCTGCGCCAACATTCATCGCTGTCGTCGTCGTTGTCAGCGTTGTAGACGAGAAGCCGTGCACTCTGGGACGCTGACTCCCTTTGAGCTCCGCTGGCTGCCACCGGCTCTTTGGACTTCACAGAAATTTGGAGACGGGAACCAGAGTCGTGGTTGTGGTCGACATCGTTGTCGCCTTCATCGAGCACTTTCTCCTTGTGCGTCGCTAACGCACACCACTTCATAAAGAGAACCACGTCAGAAAAATGATCTGTCTGGAGTACCCACAAGTTGGCGTTTTCAATGTAGCTGTCCAGGTCGCTGGAAGCAGCAAGAGGTGTGCGAAAACACACAATGACCTTCGCGGCCTGCATAAAGTAGAGGAGATCGTCAACTTGCAGAGGGCCGAAACGTGCGCCGACAACTTGAAAGTATACCTTCCGCGTGCCAAGACGGGAGATTTCTCGGTGAAGCATGCGGGCAGTGTGCCACGAATCCACCTTAATAAAAACACCCACCTGTACGCACTGTGCGACGTGCTCCTCGTACTCTTTTTGGGATGTCAGCTGCCGACGTAGCTGCAGACTCTGCCAAGAGGCCTTGAGCACCTCTTCATCCTCTTTCCTCATGATAGCCTGTGCTAAACGCTTGGTCATCCCGTCCGGCAGAGCAACAGATCCCACCAAAGACACTTGGAGAGCGTTTGACTCAGACTCTCGATTCCTTTCTGCAAGGTACGCACCAATAGACTCATCGCTCGCCGAAGTCCCTGGCGGCAACGCCTCCGGTACCCTCTGCTCCCCAGGAGCCTTCTGCGGCGGACCGTACAAGAGTTGGCATTCAAGTGAGTCGGTGATGCCAAGTTGCCCGTAATCGCCCAGATGAGCAAAAGACACGTCCATTCCACGTGGACGGAGGTAGTGCAGCTTTGCCGTAAACACCTCAACGTACCACTGCAACCGTTGGCGATACGCCTGTACGTGCAGGCGCGAGGCCAGGTCCGTCATGGACAGCACATGAATTCCAGCGCCGGGGCACCCACTCCTGCTCCTCTTGTCGACTAGTGTTACGGCCATCCCGGGGTAAGCCTTCCCAACACGATTGCCCCAGTAGTCAATCAATGTGTGTACCTGGCCCTCCGCCTGATCGGCGATGAAGTGCATTCCCTCACTGAGGACGCCCTCTTTGACAATAGCAGTGATCACCAATGACGACGTACTGGTTCGATTCTGGCATGTTGACTGCGTCTTGACGCTGTTAAATGTGGAATTGAGCCGCGACCGAGGACTTCGTGCCTCAAAGCGGTTTGTGCGTCGTTGCTGTTTTAGATCGATGCTTCGCTGGATCCTCTGGCGCCCACGATTCAATCGAAAACCCTCTTCGTCGAATAAATGTTTGGAGGACTCCAACACGACGGCTTGAACAGCTGCGTTGTGCTCTGTATGCCCAACGGAATTGCTGCGACACATTGGTGGGGCGCAATCCCGGCAGAGCTGCAAAAGGTGCCAGAGAAGAGGCAAACGGGCTCCCGTTGCAGCAGAAATACACACACCATAGCACTTGCGGAGAAGCTGCACCTGGGGGTGCCGCTTGCTTCCTCTGTATGCTGGATCAATCGCTTTCATCGGTGCAAAGTACTCAGCCTGCGGAGATATATTTTCGATTATGCCATCGTCACGGTTGCGACTAGCAGTCGACGCCTCCGTCGCCAAGGCTTCGATATCTTTCTCTTTTTGTAAGAGCTCAACGTCCAGGCCGACAGTGTGAAGCTCAGCCAGGATGCGCCGCACTGCCTTTTCGGCAGCGAACGCGTCAGACAAGAGGTCAAGCTTGCTCAACACTACGATCACCGGCCTGTCGACATTGAGTGCAACTTTGATAGTCTCGTGAGTTTGACTCTCGACTCCTTCAACGACGGAAATGACTAAAATGATGAAGTCAGCGATGAGCTGAACGTGGAACCGAGTTTCGACAAAAATTCGGTGTCCTGGGGTATCGATGAAGGTAAAAAAGTCGTCGTCAGTGCCTGGCCGTGTCATCGTGAACGCGCGAACGGACTGTGTGATGTAATGCGGCTCTTCAGCGCCGATGCGTGACCCCAGCATAGCATCGAGCAATGCAGTCTTACCGTGATTCACGTGGCCCATGGCAGCAAACACAGGTATACGACGCTGCCGCCGGGTGCTGACACGCTCCAAGTACCTCCATCCGTGTGATGCGTAAACGTCAGCCTCGTACCACTGAATCCATTTGTTCGATGTAGGAAGAGATCCTCTCTGTCGAGCTGCTTCCTCCACCTTGAGCTCACGGATTGCTTCCTCCTTGACTTTGGGGGGCAGACACGAGAGGAGGATGTTGGCCGCAAGCTGGTAAGGAACTAAGCACGTGACGAGTCGCTCATCGGTGAGATTGTATTTTTGCGCGATAGCAGCCTCCACATCTTCTCTTTTCAGTGTAATGAGAGGCAAGCACAGCTCCCTTGCTTTCTCCTTCGCCTGGTCGAGAAAGGCACGTGAGCGCAGGTGCGGTGAGCCTTGCTTGATCTCCTCGTAAAGCTGAAGTTCCAGCTTTTCGCCGTGAGTGTTGGCGAGCTTGGTAAATGTTTTAGAGTCTAACACTGACGGCAGTAGAAACAAAGCCTTGTCGCGGCGGTTGAGTAGAGTAACACCGGTGACATTGAAGAAAAATAAAAAAGTGTGGCGTCGCATTGAACATCTAAAAGGCTCAAGGAATGTGAGGGAAATTTTAGGGGGACGTTTTCTTTTTCCGTTTCAACCATGAGAAAGCAAAGGCATGCAGAGACAGTCTACATTGCAGATGAGCTGGTAGTTTTCCACGGTCGCACGTCGCATCTCACAAAAATACAGAAGTGGCGCTACGGGGGGGCCCAAGCCATCACTAACCGAGTACACACTCGAACAGAATAGTACGTTTTGCAGGGAAGCATACCACGCACGTGGCGAGTTGATTCTCCCCCGAGAGGATAAAAATGCTTTGTTTCGTTTCCTAAAGTTACAAATGCCCTAGAGCGCTTGGAGAAAAAGATAGTAATGTATGAAGAGAGCGTTCTTGAAGAATACAGAAGTGGTTGCTTTTCTGTTTGTTGGAACGTGACATGTGCCACACTCGCGTCTCGCTGCCTACAAAAGAGAGATGGTCACCCTTCTCACAATCCGCTCACGCTTTGAAGAAGTAGGCGATAAAGAAGAACGGAAACAATACATAGGCGCACGTGTGAAAAATGCCAATGTCCACCCAAATCGTGTTCAACATCTTATCGCGGGACATAACGTAGCAGGGGTGTTTATAGTACACCATTTTCGGTGGCCCACGCACAATCTTGTCGGCAAGGCTACCGCAAGGCTTCTCTGACTGCAATGATGCCCCCCGGCGCTGCATCCATGTGGCACTTTTAACCACTAACCGACTACTCATCTTCTCCGCGCGAAACATGTTTAATTCTACTGATAGTGGGAACAGGTACAGAAAACCGGTGTGAATGCCTGCTTTGTGTGAAGAATAGTGAGAGAAGGAAGAGAAGGAAGAAAATATATTATAGAAGAGCGCTTAGTGTGAGGGAAGTAACATATTGCGAAGGAACACATGAGCATGACTGATCCATTTTTCCTTCTCTCACGCAGAAATGCTCGACGATTGAAACCAAAGCAGATGACTGTTGTTTTTTCTCTTTGCTTATATCCTCAGATCCAATAGCAAAAACATGGTTTTTAAAAAAAACCCTCGATCTTCACCTGAAATCCAAAGTGAAAAAGGTTTCGCCTTCCTTCGTATGTGTTCCTGTTACAGTGAGTCCACCTTTTCTTACGAGAGAATGCGTGGAGCCTTTGATTATACCAACTGTGTACAGAAGAACATCTCTGTGCGAGACAATGCCTACTGGCTCTTCACGGCCTCGTTCCGAGTTCTCGCCCTTCGAAGTTGCTAGCGTCTGAACACGGTCCGACTCTTCGAGGCGAGGAAACCCCTGCAGCCAAAGAAAGTCGTTATCTGATAAGTTGTACATCCTATCGACCACTTTGATTGAGTCAATTTGCTTGCCAAACATGGCCTTCCACATTGTATAGCCTACGAAGCGGACAATGTCTGCAGAGGTTCCGCCAAAGAACGGCTCTCGATATAAAAGCCGCTCCATAAGACGCAGTCCGATGATAATCCCCTGCCGTTCGAGGAGGCGGTCTTTCTCGTATTCAGCCTCTAATTGCTCATCACAACTGGAAGACTCTTTCAGCTTCTTCGAGCATAGATGAGTAATAACCTCTAACGTGAGGGCAGAAGATACTGCCTCACTGACATGTGCAGATCGCATTTCGGAATCCGCCAAGAAAACTGATTTCAGTACAGCGTAAAGCTAAAGTGACAAGAACGAAAAAAAGCCTTGGATACCGGTAGGGAAAAGGTAAGAGATTCAGTTTGCAAGACAGCGGCGAAGGCACATCGTATTTTTCTCTTGGAGAGGAACCAGAGAAAGTAGAAGTAGCACACTTCGAAGCCTCTTCGAAGGCAGCACAGGGTGAAAAACGAGTGAAACTATTCTCTCGGAAAATATTATATTCGATTTCTTTCTGCTAATATACTAGCGGCAATTTCAAAGCATGAAAATATGTTACATCGATGCGTAGCAGAGCTCCGCCATTATATGAGGGCAATCTTTACGGATTAAGCCCATGTCCCCAGCGTACTCGGCCAACTCAGTCTGCAAAGCTGCCAAAACATCCTGGCCCTCTACGACGCGCCCGAAGCAGACGTGTTTCTTGTTCAAATGATCGATCTCCGCAGGGTCGCTGGTGAGACAAATAAAAAACTGTGAGGCATCAAAAGAATTAGAACTCCGACAGAGTGACACTGCACCGTAGCAGTGAGGAACGCAGCCTATCTCCGCCTCCAGCTCGGCAATGGGAATAGGCTTAGGGGTCGGAGCAATCTCGCCCGTCTGAACTCCCTCTCTAGTCAGTCGAGAAAAACGACAGTTTTTGTAAATACGCTGCTTTCCGCGAGTCTTGTCTGTGGCACTCGAAGCGGGTATATTTTGAGCAATCAGCTCGCATGTCTTGGGGGCGTGGCTATTGTCCAACTCGATTACCAGCATACCAAAGACGTCGGTGCCCTTGTCTATCCGCAAGAAGCAGTTCTGCTGGTCGACATCAGCCCCCTCAGCGACGTGCGACTTTGGCCTCGCTAGTGCCTTTCTGGGGGGCATTGTGTATATTAAAATGCAGGATACACAACTAATTGTCTTTCCAAAATTCTTTAAAAACAGTGGAGTCCCCAGCAGAACAAAAATTTCAAAGAGGAATTTCAGTAAAGGCGAGAGAAACTTGAGTCTAAATAATATTTCTTGTAGCCTCCAGTATAAACCTGGCTAGCGAAGCCAAGACGTATATTTGCTACACAATCTAAAGCACCAAATTCAGCCTGGCAAAACAGAGCTGGTACACATAAGCGTTACGATCGTGTATCTCACGACACAATGAAAATTTTTTTAACACGTAATTTGAGTTTGTCAGCATTTGAGAAAAGAAGAATACAAATGAGCCCTTTTTTTTACATCAGAATTTAAGCGGGTCTGCTACTGGGTGGTTGATTTCATCATCACGGACGAGATTGGCTGGTTCGCAAAAATTCTTCACAAACTCATCAAGCGTGAAAAAGTTGTCACTTTGAATATACGCCTCAAGCATGGCCACTTTGGGGAATAGCTTTGGATGGTTAACCTTCGCGTTCTCAATGAAAACCTTTTTCATTGCACCTACCTGACTGCTACCATGAGAGGCAAGCTGTAAAACCGATGACAAGTCCTGAAGCACACCTTGCTCGAGATCGTCGGAATCCCTTTCCACAATGTCCGTCAAGGATGAGGGAGGCACTTTATCTACCAATGTCATGCCACAGCAAATAGTGTTGGGAACATCGTCATCGAGAAACAGAATGCGCACGCTATTTGTAGTGATAAGTGAGAGTGTTGTCATCTCTTTTGCAAAACGGAAAACGTACGCTTCAGGACCCTCCACAATTTGAAAAAAATGCTCTCCGTAGTCCACAGTCAAAATTCCAAGCTCGCTGCTCTGAGACACGCTGCAGAACGGATTCGCTTGATCACACTGCTGCTTCACTTCCGCGGACAGCCTTTCCCATGCGCCATCAAATGAAGAGGCTGCTTTCTTCCCACAGAAAACTACCCTGATGTGGAAAGGGTAAGCAGCGTCGTACTGACGCAGGTTGAGGTTCGCCAACACCACATCGAGCGCGGATTGTCGCTCGACAATTTTTTCCGCGGCGCTGACTTGTGCATCTACCTTGCGCGGTGGCATCGTCTTTTCAGTTCTAAGTGCATTCACACAGGTGTTTAGAAAAGAGGGGAGAAAAGTACCCAGTAAAGTAATTGTGTGGAAGACTATACCCGTTGCCCCCAGAAAAGGCGCGCAGAGAAATACTTCATATGGACATTTGCACAGAAAGAAAAATCCTTCAGATATGGGGTCTTCATTCCACCAGTAAATGGATGCTTTCAAAACGAGAAGAAGCTGCTGCCATTGCAGCAAGTCTTGTTGTAACTTTCTTATTTCCTCTGAACCGCAAAGAATTAGAAAAACATGACATAAAACACAGCTGCCGCCATCCACTGGTATGATGACACTGACATCGGGCGGAAACATAAACAACTTAGTCCGCTCAGCAACTTTTGTGTCCCTAACCGCATTGAGACGTGGGAAATACAGGTTTAATTAATATTGTAAATGTAAACAAACTGAGGGAAATAAAGTTGACTAAGTTACGACTGCACCGCAACGTCAGGCTGGAGGGCAAAATATATAGAAATCATCCAACCCTCCTCATTTGTTCAACCCAAGAACATCGACATACTTCAAAGTACCTGATGTTTTAGATATATAGCAGGAACACACCAAACCCACACAAAAAAAGAAATACAAGTCCTTGGCCCAGGGCCATCGTTTGTATGCTTTTTCGTTGCATCTCTGATTGACTGCATCCTCCACTATAATTTACTCTATGCGTAACCATGCCACACCAAAAGCCAGCACAGCACTCAAGTATCTACACACCAGGCCTGTCTACAAACATGCTTTGTGACCCGAAGCAGTACAAGAGACTTGGCAGCATTTGCCAGCCTCCGGTCCAGCCAGGGTCTACAAATCAAACGTTTCCCAGCCGTAGATTTCGCGCACCTCCCACCCACGCCCTCTGCATCTCAAGGCCGACGCCTGTCAGACAAAAAGAAGCGATCTGGGGGCTGGGGGGAACTTAAACACGCAACCCCCACCTCCCGCACTCAAGGGGGGGGGGGGAGAAGGCGCCAATGACCCCGCCCGCGCAAAAAGCTGCCAAAATGCCCGCAGGTGTCGAGAACCCAACGCGATCCAGATAAGAACATTTTCTTCTGCGGGATACAATGCGAACCGCCCCCCCCGAGATGATCTGGACATCAGCCAGACGCCGAAACCAACACCCCCAAGGGAAGGCCCACACCAACGCCGTGGAAGGCAGACCGGCAAAAAAAGGCAAACAAAAAAATGTTTTTGACCATCACCATTTGTCGTTACAAGAATGTGTGTAAGCGCGACCTTAAGCATTTTTTTTTGCAGACCACTAAAAAAAATTTCTTCTTGGTACCACTTTTTTTTACCCAATCATAGCCCATCTCGCCGCAAAAATGAGCATTTCCCCAGAGAACAAGAACACAATACGCGCCTTGAGCTAGACGAATGAAACTTTTCCCGTATTCATTCTTCGGCGGCTGTCGTCATAGGCAGCCGCTCTCATATTAGAAAGAAAATACTGTGCAAACAAAGAAAAAAATGCAAGATTGCCCCCCATGGCCCGTTTCCCCCCCCCCCCAATAACTCTTGAAGGGAGAACCAAAAGCACCAACCGCCGATACGATCAAGGCGGGATCTATAAATAAAATAAGATAAAAACCGCTGCCAAAATAAAAAAATCGCTGCGCGACTTAGACGCAGTCGTTCACCCGAGGGATCTTGAGTTAGGTCAAACTTTGCACATAATAACCGGAACCACCAAACCACACAAAGAATACCGCTGATATCCTACCACCCAAAACCCGGGGAAGAGCAGATCTGTTAAGAAAGTCCAGAAAAAAAGAAAAACTGCCCTTGATCAGCGAAGAAAATTTCCCGACACACCAAACACGGAAATGCCACAAGTCCCACACTATATTACTGACACCGCGATATTCTCGGCAAAAAGCTTCACAAGCTCCAACCCCAACCCGACCGAGGAACCCGGTGAGAGAGGGTATCCCGAAGCTGAAACCGCACCCTCCAGGCTTTTTGGGAGATCTATTTGGGAGCTGCGGTTCTTATCGCTTTCCTTGAAGACGCCTTCTCGGTTTCGTTTTCCGTGGGGAATGGCCCCTGAGGGTCATACGGCCAAGCCCGCGAAAAGGACCCCCCCCCCACCGACGCAAACAAAGCTGAACACACACACCGAAACGCGTGCGTATCCAAGATCCCTACACCCCTATTGGCCACAGCCAAAAAAAAAGAAAGGAAGCGGCCCCAAATCTCTCTATTGGGGAAGAGTTTCTGTCGACTATAACGTGCCGGCCCCTACGCACAAATGAAATGCATCGTTCTAGGTTTTTTGCTTCTGAGAAGAGGAGCGTGCTGGCCGCGTTGTTTGGACATGCGCGTGCGAGTTTATTTTTATATCGGCCTGTCTCAAGAGCGATCGTCGACGTTAATATACACATTTGTTTTCAATCCTTAGTGCTGGTAAGTACTAAAGTTGAATTTATATCTCTGCAAACATCAGTGTAAGGCCTAATGGGGAAAAAAAGATCGCAAGTCTCTGGCGCTGCTGGGGACCATCGACGCTTGGTTCGAGATGAAAAAGTTTATATATTTTTTCCACCACAAAAAAACCTGTAGTGGTGATAAATTGGGTTATCGTGTCTTTTCTCTCCATCTTTTGCGTCGAAAAAAAAACTCAATTTTGTGAATTCTCACTGTATCAAAGTCTACATTTCACCTTTATTCTGCACCACTTGGTGGTGGGCCGCCGCATTTGTAGGTATAACAATTTACCGATGGTTCCGCCGTTGAGGTGCCGTAGATAAGGGGAGTCCCGATGAAGGAAGACGGCCCTGGAACCATAATTCTCCTCACTTTGATTGTCTCTAGATATCCAAAATGGCACATAAAGGATTTTTCGTTACAGATATCAACAGGTCATACAGTCCAATAGTCGAAATGAGCAAACAAATATTGCAGTCGAAGTGCAAGGCTTTTTCACTTTGTTGGGTACTCGCTATAAAGACTCATCATCCCTTCAATAACACGATGCAAATCTTTTTCACACGATACTTTTCCTAGGGAGACTGTTCTTTACTTTTCCCTCCCAGTACTTAGCCATAGTGGTGGCTTTATTTATTTCAGCACCATCCAATTTTTTTGAGCACATAAAAACAGCGGTGTCTGTCGAGAAAACTTGCAATTTTTTCCGGATTCAAAACCCCACGTGGGGCTTTCCGGCGGGCATGTCCCTATGACGTATTAACTCCATTTTTCCCGAGAACAAAAACGGAAGTAGTGGTCAATGGATGCATTGTATGCTCATGTATTTTTCTTGTCTATGGACAAAAAAGAAGTAGGCTTTTATAGGCACCAGTGTGCATGACAACGAGCGCGGTAAACATCGTGCCAATATTCATCACAATTCGATGCTGTTGCGTGTAGATATATCGATAGTGGATTTCAACGCTCCACATTATGCTTCCAGTCCCCCCCTCCTCATGATTGAAGGTGCCGCCATGGTGTGGGGACCGCTTGCGTCTTTTTTCCAAACGTAGTATTACACGCCTCAGGCACCCACGCCACTTTATCTCACACGAGACAACTTTTTAGAGGGAGGCTTTCTAGAGGGACTTCTTGTTCAGGATTAGTACTGTGGTTCTCTTCTCAGAGTAGTCTGCGTATTCGAACATATTGATAAAAATTTATGACTGTGCTATGTTTTCTTGGTTTTACATGATTTTTTGATGTAGCGTTTACTTTTCACAAAAAAATATTTTAATAGTCGGAAAGGCTTGTAAAGGCTTTACGGCTTGACGTTCTTAGCTTGTTATTTTGTAAATGTCAGTTCCATTCTCGGCGGGTGCGGTGTGATTCGCCAAAAATTTGATGACTTTTTCTGGATTGTTTTTGACCTTTTCTGAAATCCGCCCTTTTCCTTGACAGGTTGGGGTTCATCGGGGGGTATTCTTTTTTGTCGAGAAGTGGCGTATAGGACAAATTTCCCCTGATTTTATCTAGTTACCCGATATTTTTTTGTTTAATGATTAAATGACCTTGGCAATGGTTCGCTGAAAAAAGCGAAGGGTTCCTCTTGGGGGTGGGGGGGTGACTTCCATTGGGGTTTTATGACACGGCACACCCCCGCTCCACCAATAGCTGAGCATCAATACGCTCAATGGGTCGCTTCTTCGGGTCGCTGGTGGGAAGCTGTCCGGCTTTTGTTCGCGGTCCCGGCACTTGTTTTCCTGCATCGTGCAGGGCTCAAGGATAAAAAAGTGTTTGGCGCAGGGGCTTCCGCTACATACATTTGGTTTATGATTCCGTGCATGCTGTCTTTCGCGTGGGTTCGGACCATTTTTGGCGGCGCTATAGTTTACAGGTGTTTTTTTTTCTTGGGTTTTATTTTTTCTCGGGCGGCGTCTGCGTGGGTATATATTTTTTCCTGGGGGTCGGCCGGGGCTTGTCCTTTTTTTTGGCTGCCTTTTGGCGTCCCTGGGGCCAGGGGGCAGCGCCGCGGGGGCGAAAAAGCCGGTCGGCCAGGTGGCCTTTTTTTTTGGGGGGGGGGCACAAACAACCCGCAAAAGATCCCCCACGCACATTCTTTTGAAACGCGTCGTTCCAATTATTTTCCCTAGACGCAGCGGGGACGGCAACCGCACCGCCAACATACATATTATCAACTGGGTATCCGCGTTTCTGCCTGCGGTGTTTCCTTGGATCTTCATTCGTGGAAGAAAAGCTGATCGTGCATCTCATTTGTGGTCAGCAGTCACCCCTTCTGTTTTTCCACTGAAATTTTCCTGACGACTAACTAGACTGTAATTTTTGGTTTTGCGACTCGTAGCAAAACGTCTCCCATTGAATTGGGCACGGGGTTGTTTTCTTATCTCCAAGATCCCGAGGGGTGTTGGTGCGCACGGGGCGCTGCAAAAGCGAGTGTCCTAAGTATTTTAGCTGGTCAACTGCGGGTGTTTTAAGTTGTTTATCGTCGATTGATATGCGTTAATGGGGGCGGTGGGTCTCGTGTTTTGTCCTTTGGGGTTTTCCTCTTCTTTTGGGGTGGGGGCAGCTGGGGCTCCGCGGCGGTGCGCCAATGTCGTCGGCACGCCTTCCGTGCCTTTGGGGGCGCCGTCAAAACACTCTTTCTGGCTTGGGAAGCCCTGATGTGGATCAGAGATGCCGAATATTATGCTGAGGTATATTTGTTTATTCTGAAATGTGTTTGGCGTAGTTTTTTCAAAAACGCTGTTTTTGCACCTGGGGTCAGGGGGTGGTTTTCATGTTTGTTCAGATGGCCCCGCTGCTGGGGAAGGGGGGCAGCACCAGATACTGGAAAAAGAACGTCCTCGTGTGCGGGGGGTTGTTGTTGTTGGGTGGATTCCCTCGCCACGGTTTCGGGCCGGCAGTAGAAACTTTAAAAGGTTCTTAATGGCCGAGAAAAGGGGTTATCTCATCGGGGAGGGGGCGGTGGGCTCTGGCTCGGCGTGGGGTGGCGGCGCCAACGGGTTTCCAGGATTTCATTTTCACTGGTTTTGTTGGGCGGCAGAGGCCGATGGGCAGCATAGGCTAGGCAAATGCGATGTGCTTGTTTGCTCGGGTGTGCCGCTCGTGGTGTGTGTTGGTTCCCCCTTTCTCCCGTCGGCGTTGCTGGCGCTGGGGTAGAGGGCTTGTCCCCTCTCCCGCCATCCCCCCTTTGGCCGCCGCGGCCAGGCCTTTTGCGCGGGGGGTGCCTGGCGGCGCTGTGGGCCCGCGGCACCGCCCTGCGGGGGGGGGGGGGAAAGGGGGGGCAGGCGCCCAGGGGGGGGGGAGGTTCTTTCGAGCTTTGTTGCGGGATGGGTTGTATGGGTCTCTGCCCGGGGTTGACGCACGCTGCGCGGTTTCATTGCTGGACTTCGTTCTGGTGCAGATGCGGTTTTTTTTTTTGGTGCTGTTAACGTGTGGTACGTGGTAATCGATTAACTCCTAATTTCGGTGTGTGTTCGCGTGAGTTGCTCAGGCATCTAGTTGGGATAGTGCCATGCCATCCCCCAGCAGAGCTAGCAAAATGGCTGGATCCACGTACCACGGGATGAAGAGCCGACCGCCATCGCGGACGTCACATCGCGAGGGTGAGACGATGATGGTGAGACCGATGTCATCGGGCGTAGCGGTGCCCTTGTGCTGTGTTCCACCCCTTCTCTCTAGCACTGAGCGAACCGCGGTCGACTGTGCAAACACCTTGACGAATGAGAGATAGTTGGCCAGAGGCAAAGCGGGGTCGCGGCTGACATAGCCGACGCCAGCTTTGGCCAGGATCTCCCCCGTTTCACGGCTAAGGGACGACTGCTCCACCACCTCCTCCAACCACTCGGTGAAGCGCGTGGGGTCGTCGAGTTGAGCCGCTGTGATGACGACGTTGTCACAGCCATCGGCGCAGCTGTTTACCCACCCCGCGAACACATGGCCGTCAGCATCGAGAGGACTGGGCCGATGCGCAGGTGCGTCTGGGTCGTAGGGAAAACACTCATAAAACAGGTTGATGGGGTTCATTGCAGGCGCGTGATTGGCAACGTACTCGCGGTGCAGGTAAAGGTGCTTCCAGAGCTTGTATTCAAGATGGGTGTCCATGTTGCAGATGCGTGGGAAGCAGTTGGCAGGGCCACGGTAGCGGAAGGGTGACGTGTCGGCAGCGTCGTCGTCACTAGTGCGCGTGAACTCCTCTTTCACAATGTTTTCGCGCAGCGGCAGTAGTTCGAAGAGAGTGCACTTCGACTGGTTTGTGGACTGCACGACCCTCTTCAGTGCGGCGCGCAAACGTAAAAGAAAAACACGTAGATCTCTTGTCAAAGTTACCGACACGGAGAAGAGGAGCGTTTCAGCGGAGGAGCACGTCAAATGACGCCCCACCAGAAAGGGGGGCGTGTCTTGACCGCCTCGCCCCTCTTCCTCAACTCGACTCGCTGGCCTCACTTCTTCCGCTGGCATCGTTGATGATGTGACATCGGCCATCTCGGCGTCTTTCGTGACCAACTCGTCTGTCGCGTTTGCTTTCCAGTTGAGGATGACGTTGCCGCGGATGGTCGGTCGCGCCAAGTCTGCAAGTCGTCGACACTGCGCAACTAGTGCAGGGGTCTCCAGAGACAGCGCCGCTGTATCATCCTGCACGCTGGCCGGCGTGTCCCAAGCGTCTTCCAGGCGCATCGCCTCCACCACGGCTTCGGAAATAGGACCGCTGTCAACAGCGGCGTCGAAATGACAGCATAGGTCACCGGCTAACTTCTGCAGCGTGCGCAACACCATCGCCACGGAGGCCCCGCTCTCGTCCAGGTGTGGCGCTACTGAGAGGTGTGCATCGGAGCTGCCGCTGTTTCCCTCGTCCTGCAGTCCCAGCATACTTGACATCAGCCGGTTTACGTCTACAATGGCCAGCTCTAGTTTTAGTCGATCGAAGCTGGCCGCTTCCCATGTTCCCAACTTTGCTGTAATATCGGCGATGCTGTCCGTTGGATGGATGATGCATTTTAGCTCGTCTGAGACGCGCACCTCGGCAGGATGAGACGCACCGCAGGTACTGCTGCTGCCGCCATGCGCTGCCGCATCCTCGCCGAGGCACTGCCGGCGCTCGGTGGAGGCTTCTTCCGGAAGATCGAAGATGAGTGCGCCCATCAATACCAACGGCTTCATGGTCATATCTTCGATACGCTGCCCTCGTGGTCGGGTACCTGTCCCAATGCCTTGCGCCACCGCCAAGTACCCGTTGTCAATGTACCTGCGGCGTTGCTTCACAACACGGCGCACAATGATGGGGAGGTTCTGTGCGAAGCGCATAACGCAGGCCGACATCGATTCGACATAGCGGGTGTGAAAGAATGCGACCGCCTCAAAGAGGGCCGCAGAGTGACTGCCGCATAACACGGCGGGCAGCTCAGCGCAGAAGGTGTGCACACGGCGCATCGCCACCGCCTCCCGTTGACACACACACGAGACATCCTCCAGTGTTGGTGTGAAGAAAGCACCCCTGGCGTGCCCTTCTGACTTTTCGCACGATTCAGGGGAAAGCGGGGAGGAGGAGGGCGCAGTGCTCCGCTGTTGGTAGGTGTGATAGGCAATCATAGCTTGCCGAAGGCATTCCAGCGCTTCTTGTGGGTCGTAGAGATCGACCTCACCACTGGTGGTGCTGGGCCACCCCGCTGCCACCCCGCCGGAGCGCTGTGCTTCCAGTGCCTTGAGCGCCACCCGAAAGGCGTCAGAAAGGTTGCGGAAGTTTTCGTTTGCATTTGGGTTGTTTGGGTGGAGGTCTGGGTGGCACCGAAGGGTTTGTTTGATGTATGCTTTCTTGATGGAGGCGGGTGTAAGATCTGCTGTGGGGGACAAAGACAGCACGCGCAGTGCCTGGCGTGGTGTCATGACACACCATAGGTGGTTGCGTCGCAGCATTGAGGCGATGCGGGGGCACGGTGTCGGTGTGAGAATAGTGTTTGTATGGGTTGTTGTTTGTGCCGAGGCTCTCTGAACACCTTTCGCCCCCCAGAGCACAGAAAAGAAGGACACACCCTCGCACCCTCCCAAGATGTGAATGCCTTGTACGTGTGCGTACTAAGATGTTGGGACGGCGGTTCGCAGAAATTAGAGGGGCAGATAGGGGAAGCAAGAGCAACGACATCGACAAACCATTCATAGATCATGCACTGGAGGGGTTATATATCATGTACTTTTTTTTTTTTTTTGTGAGGATGGGGGCAGTGGAGAGGGTGGGGGGCTGATAAATTCGAGATACACAAACACCGTCTCCACGTCTGAAAGAGACCGAGTTACATTGATCCCAACGCGGCTTTCCATCTCATTAGATGCTCAGCCATCAGGACCGCACCGCGTCGGGGTGATGGTGAGGGACGGTGGTACGGAAACGAAATCAGAAAAGTGTGTAGGCTTTTTTTTTTTTCTGTCACAGATGGGTTGGTGTCCACACCGGGGATCACCACGACTACAATGAAGTTTGAAGGAGCGCCGAGGTCTAAGGGGATATCGCGTGGGTGGCCATATACTACAGAGGCCGTACAGACAAGAGACCAATAGCCCCCCGCAGATGACAACATTGCAAGAACAAGGAGGCGGGTCGACTGACCGGCTCACAATTCTCAGCCCCGTTCGGACCCTACGCAGATGTTCCTTCCTACTTTTTTTTTTTGTTGTGTGTGTGTGTGGGCTTGCTCAATCATCCACACGCAAAGGAGCACCGCCCACCGCGCCGAAAAAAAAAAGAGCAATGGCAGGGGGACCTGCAGCGTGCTCGACTTCCGCAGCTTCCCTCGTCCTGGAGCCCCTCCACATACCCAAAGGGTGTCCAGGACGGGTATTCCATAAAGGGGAGGGGGGGGTTGATGTGAGGAGCGGAACCACGTGAGAGCAGTCACACAGTCATACTGTTTAGCTTTTCGACTCCATCTCATGTCCCGGCTGCAGTCAGGCCATCCTTTACCTGCCGAGTTCTTCTTCGTTATCCTCATCCGACGGAGCTGATCGTGCACCTGCAGACGCAGAGGAAGACGGCGAGGCTGCGATGTCGAACAAGCGCCGACTGGAGGTGAAGGCGTTCTCCAGCCCCGTGTACTCCTTTAGGTGCGCGTGCAGGGTGGAGGATGTGAAGTGGAGATTGTCAAGCTCAGTCGAGCCGCCTGCCGTAGGCGTAGCGAGCGCTGCTTGCACCGCCTCGAGCTTTCCCCGGTATTGGGCCTTCTTGTTCTCGAACCAGTGAAGGGCGTCAAAAGGGTCGTGGGCGCGAAAGAGAAGTAGCAGAAATGTAGCCCCTACTGCGAACCCGTCGTCAGTGAAGATGCCCTCTTCCTTGTGCTTCTTGAGCAACTTTTCTTTTTCTCGGATGGTGTAGGCCACTTGAAGATTTGCCAGTGCAGGGATGAGGAGGTAGAGCAGCTGCAAGTGAGAGTACCGCTCTGCTGATGCGCGACGCAGCCGGTGCCCAATAGCGTCAAGAAGAAGCGGAAAGTACTGGGAGCCGTCGGAAAGCTGCTCAAGCATGCTGTCGACTACTCCGCCAAGATTGGCGACGGCGTCGACTGCGCTGCGCCGCAGAGTGGGCTGATGTTTCTGTTGGTCATTTTCATTGCCCCCGTCGCCAGTGCCGTCTTCTGAGGCCTCTTCTTCTTGGCCTTCGTCGCCAGTGTTGTCAGGAGACTTGCGTGGTGTCAACGAGGTACCACGCTTGCGCATCACCGAGACACTCGACAATCCTTTGGCCGCGGCAGACCCTTCCGTGGCACTGCCAACCCTCGCCGCTGACGTTGGAAGGGGTACAAAGCGCGCGCTTTCTGCTACCGCGCGCAGCCCACCGCTGCGCATCATGCGCATGAACCCCAGTGCGTTTCCCATCTCACTAATCAGTTGCCGAGCCTTCTCCAAGAACGGTACACCGTCTTGCGCAACACCGAGGCGGTTCATCTCGTGAATAAACTGATCTGCCTGCTCCACAGGATACTTGATGGGCTGTTGCTCTCTCTTTCGCTGCCGAACAGCTCGCACATCCTTGAGTAGGTGAGAGCGAACGTAGTCATCGTGGATGAAGTGCGACAGTACCGCCAGCTTCTTGAGGAGGGACTTGTACACATAATTCACCGCCGTGTTCATCACACCAGTGCCGTGAGTGCGAATCGAGTTGGCAATGTGGCGAGTATTAAGGGTGTGCAGGTGCTTTGACGGCGTCAAGGAGGGGTGTTGAACGAAGAGCTGCTCGTTCAGGTTGTATGTATAATACACAACAAACTGGTGGATGTTCTCTGTGATGACGAGCACGTCCAGTCCCTGGTCCTGGATGCAGCTCGGAAGGTGGCTGTCTGCAACGCGCAGGTGATAAGTGTGGAGGGCGAGACTGCGCATCTCTTCGTACGTCTTCCAGTCGTTTGGCATGAGGGCATTCAGGTTGTAGAACTGAGTGCTGAGATAGTGTTCAATGTGCACCGTCAGGTGCATCCACTCATTGAAGAACTGAAATGGTCTCAGCAGCGTGTAGCGGGTCAGATCGCGCCCAGGAGCCTCGGTGAAGGGACGAAGTACGCGATACGGTTGACCCAACACGGCGTTGTGTGTGTGCACCCGCAGCTGGTTCTCGATCTCGATGCACAGGGGATGCACCAGCTCATGCTGGATGCAGTCTCGTACAAACTCCACGTATTCGCTCAGCAGCGTCTCTGAGCGGTTTTTTACATGTCGGGCGGACATGATAAGAGGGAGACAGTCATGCAGGGCAGATACGAGTTCTGGCAGAGAGGCAGCAGCCAAGGTGTGATCGTAACAGTACTTGAAGAACAGCGGGTAGAGAGCTTCACGATAGAAGAAAAGAAAGGCAGTGCTCGTAGTGCTCGACAGCGTCTGCTGGTATGTGATGACTGCTTCGAGTTGTGCTAGCGCGATGAGGATATCATCTCGCTCGTGCTCCGAGATCGCCGGCGAGGTGTTTCCTTGCTGCACCATGTCACGATTCAAAGCTATGTCCACAAGCAAATTGAGGCACACCAATGTGTCTGTGGTGAGGGGCTTGTGGAGAATATGCAATGCACCCTGCAGCACGAGCAGCTGCTCCTGCAAAACTGCTGTCAAGACAGCGGCAGCGTTTGGTCTGGTGTTTTTCGTGCGGATGAGCAGGTTGTAAAGATGTTTCTCAAGAACATACACAATCGACTGCACAAGTGCCGCCTGTGCAGAGGCCAGAATGCCCATCTTGCTATGGAAGCAGTGTGCTATGCGTTGCAGCAACAACACACTACTCAGCACACCATGCACCATCGGCACCGTCAGCGCCAATTCGGCGTGGTGATGGAGCAGGAGGAGTTGCGACGCTTCAGCTTGAACGTTGCGTGACAGGGCCACACCTTGCTGAACAAGAAACACTGTTTTCTGGACAAATGTACGGCACAAAGGCGCGTCGATGGGCTGGGAGGATTGCATATCGACGTTGGCCCAGCGCTCCACCTGCTGTGTCCACTGCGAGATGCTGGCCAGAAACTGTGAGCTGGAGATTTGGCAGGCCTCTACGACAGTTTGGCGTACCAGCGCGCCTACACCAACTTTGAAGCCGCCTGAAGGGGTGGCAAGCTCGGCGGGAAAAGCGTGCCGCCACCACAGCAGTGGACACAGCACAGTGAGGCCCTGAAGCGGCAACAGTGGGGCGACAGACTGCCAGGAAGTGATCTTCTTGCCGACGCCCTTCAGCGTTTCTGTGACTAAGTTGCTTACGGTTGTCGCGGCGACTGAAGGAGGCCCTGTCGCGGAGCTACCGCGTGGCGGTGGTGGTCTCAGGAACAGCCCCTGCATTAGGTAGCACATCCCACAGAGAGCGGTGAGGCTCGAGGTGTGCTTTCCTGCACTAAGTGATGATGCAAGATTGGCATCGAGGTCGTTGCAACGATCTGTCACGACGGCAATTAGTTCTTTACAGAGGGCAACGTGTTCCCGAAACGGCTGCGACTGCTGTGCCGATATAGCACCGTGTTGCGTGCTTGACGCAGCCGCTGCAGGAATCAGCTCATCCTGTTCACACAAGGCCAGCGAGGCTTGGAACACTGGTCAAAGTCCCGTGCGGCCACCGAGGCGAGGAGGTCGCAGTCTAGGAGATCGGTCTGCAGCTTCTGTAGAAGAAGCTGCATCACTTTGTCGTCGTCTTCGGTATCCCGCAGCTGTTGCCCAAGAAGGCGCTGCATCAACTCTAAGCCGTTTCGGATGCTGGAGTTCTGGTGAAGAACCTCTCCGACAAGGAGAACTGCGCCGAGCAAGTTGGCGAGACTATCCCAAAAAGAAAGGAGTCGCACATTGAGGAGCGCTGGCAAATCGCTTTTGCTTTTCTTGGAGCGTGCGTCAGTGTAGAGAATCGAAATCTGGAAGAGAGCATGCGCCACAACATCCTGCACGCGCTGCCGCCAGAGCCAAAGGTCTTGGAGCCGCCCCAGAAGGGGTCCTGTCGAGCGGAGTAGCTTTTCTTCGCCCACCATGTCTTCTTGCTCTTTTAGGTGCAGGGGGTGCTGTGATGAAGGAAAACATTGTCCAGTGCGTGCATTCGTCGCCTGGCGCACACCACGCTGGGCATCGCCCCTGTCGCCACTGGAACCAAAATTCCTTTGCATAGTTGTCGACTCGTGTTTGTAGCAGTTCTCGTTTTCATCGCCAACGAGCACCAGCGGAGGTACGTGACAGCGTAGCGCTTCGTCACACAGCGCCCGCATTTCGACATTTAAACTTGCGAAGGCAACGACAGATCGGAAGAGACGTGGATTGGCCATGGCCATTTCGCTGCCAAACAAGTCTGCAATTGACGATAGTTGATACGCTCGTCGTTGCAGAGGCTGATGATATGCACCGAATGAAGTGTGGTGCGGGGTGTCTGCTAGCTGCACCGTTACGACATCGCTGTGGCGACTCCAGTGTGTGGCATCAGTCGGGTGGCGCAGCCGCTGCTGCGCGTCAAACAGTTGCTGCTCGTGATGGTCCACAAAGGAGCCGAACTCTGCGCGCAGAGCACGCGCCTCTTCCTGACGAGCCTGAGTGCTGTAGATAGAATCCATATGTTTTTCCTGAGGGGCTGCATCGATGGGAGGGAAGAGGGTCAAGTCACCTCTGGTCGACACCTTCTCTGACCTTAGATATTGTTTGGTGAGCTGACAGGGAGGGGACTGCTGCTTGATGGATATGAGCTGTGTGCGTATGTTAGTAGGTGTTGGGGAGGGAAAGGAAGGCTGGGGGTCACATCCAGAAGAGGTGAGTGAGCACACCGGAAAAAAAAACCGACTGCGACAAAGAATTGACATCAGGAAGCGATAGAGAGGGGGGGGGGGAGGGAGATGTCACGGGTCTCTCAGACGCGCTGTGTCGACCGAGAAGAAGACTAATTGAATGCCAACTCGAGTAACTCCTAGCGTGGGTACTCACCCCCTCATATTATTTTTTTTTTTCGCGGTGACAGTTTCTACCCAAACTGGTATCACCACATCCGGCAAATGTATATATATATGTATGTATATTTAGTTTGGTGAGTTCACCTATACACCTGGGTCCACTGGTCCACACTCTTCATTGCACGCGCGTACGCCTACAGACAGACACACACACACACACACACACACCAACCGACAGACTGCAGAGAGGCACAGGCTGGTTGGCGGTGTTTACAGGCCAGTTGTACGAGGAGTGGTAGGGGATAGGATGGGGGTGGGCGTTCATTCCCACGAAGGCGTCTTTTCTTGTATGGTGTTTGATAACGGGATGTGGGGGTTGGACGATGAGCAGAAGCGGTAAATAGTACATCATGTCGAGCTCAGTGAAAACCGCATAGTTGATAGGGGTCGCTGACGCTTGTTACATCTTGTTGTACTGTGTCTCTGGTTATCGGGAAGGAGATACTATCCTTGAGGGATATAAATGCGGCAAAGAGGAGAGGGACAGAGTCACCACTCCTAACACGCACTGTCGAAGAAGTGACGAGGGACGCAGTGCAGGCAGCATGCGCGATGCGTCGAGCGCATCCGTTATGGATGTTATAGGCTAGAGAAGATGGGTTGATAGGGGGTGAATGTGATAAGTGACGTTGATAATGGTTTGTGTATGATGACTTACAGTGCAAGATCTCCCCCTCAAAAAAGGAATGTCTGCAGCAGACTACGTATACATACTTCACTCACAAGCACATCATTAGATATAAGAGAAAAAATATTACTGGAGGAGGTTTGAATGTGTGTGTGTGTGTGGGGGGGGATGATGTTTTAGAAGAGGCGTTCTCGAGTGACAAGAGGAGGAAGGTAAACAGAAGAGATAGAACAGAGGCGGAAGAGGAACCACACGTACTCAGAGAAGTCCAAACCATGTGTTTGTGTCCAGTCGAGGAGAATGAAAGAGAAGAGGAAAGGACTCCAGAGTTGACACTGTATCTCCAGAGAGACATGCACCTTTTCTCCCCTTTAATCTCGCAATAATAATAATAATAAAATACACGTATCTATATAGAGGGGCTATTCGGAAAAAAATTAATCACGCGTGGAAAAATATATATTTGTGTGTGTGTGTGTGTGTGTGTGTCACAAAAGAGTGATGATGAGAAACCCTTCCCAACGATAAATATCAGCACACAACACTCAACACACCATTTTCATGGAGGCACATCCAGCCCTTCTATTTCCTTAATGTTGCCGACGTCTTTTTTTCTGGGGGGGGGTGGGGGGATGGCGCGTTGATGGGAAGGGAGGCAAGGAGGGGAGAGGAGCCACAAGAAAAAGTCCTTCGCTTCCTATTACTTTGGTAACACAAACAGCATAAAAAATAAATATTCATTTTTGCTTTGCTTTGTGTGTGCCACCGTGGGGAAGATGGAGGGGGGCATGGGGAACAAGGAAAGGTGTTGTTTTTTGAAAGCGATTAGGAGAAACCATAAGAAAGGGGAAACTAAAAAGATGCATATTTATTATAGGAGGGGGAAGAGAGGCCGGAAATTCATCGAAACAAAACGACACACACACACACACACACACACAAAGATGATACTTGTAGAGAGAGTATACAACATAATTCAGCAAATCAGGTGGATGGAGGAGGGTGGAAAGGTGAAAAAATAATAAAATGAAAATAAGGAAATGAGGAGGCACAGGTGGGCATCCCTCCCATCCCAGCAAAAAAAAAAAAAGTCCCTCGCAACAACAAATCATGAAAAAAAAAAAATTAACTTTCAGCGGAGGCCTTCGTGGTAGGACAAAAGAATAGGGGTAGGGCGACAATGGCGGAAGAGAAGGAAAGGCAGAGGATGGTATTACCTTCGCCCCCTCTTTTTTTTTTCTGTTTCGGCTCGATTTCTTTAAGAGCGCCCTCCCTCCCGGTGATGTTCCATGTTCCTTAGGATACTAGCCCCCTTCCATTCCCGTAGCAAAAGAGGGGAGCGAGGGAAGCGGAACTCGCACCGGACCCCATGATGCATCCCTCTACTTATATTCTCGCCGTGTGCATGAACGGAGAGGGGGGGGGCGTGCGAGGGAGATGTTGGGTAGCATACTTCATCCATGTTACCTCTTTTCATCTCTGCATCTGAGTGCTATTACTTCTTTCTCGACACAACCACTGCTCGTCAGTACATCCACACCGACTGCTACGCGCCTGAAGTAGGATCAAACGAAACATAAATCAAAAGCACGAGCGACAAAAAAATCAAAGGGGGTGGGTGGGCGGGTGGCCAACAGCAGGGTCTCAGATTGTCAAACCGTCAGACTTAGCGGGTAGAACACCACAGTATCGGACACTGAGGCCACATTTCCCGTCGTACAACTCTCCTAGAGGAAAAAAGAAGCTCCCCTCTTCCCCCCCCTCGTCAGATATGTCTCCACGCTCCACTACAGGGGCCTACTCTGGAAGTTCGACTCATCACCTAAGCGAGAGCGCAGACAGACAGCCGTAAACAGTTGCAGGTCTCTTACACACGTTCACTAGCCCTTGGAGGTGTTGATCGCCTCCTCATCCGCCGGAGGGCGAGTCCAGGACGTGCAGGCGAGCACGCTCACAGCGATGATCTCCAGGCCCCAGGCTGCGACCATGAGCGCAAAGCCGGCGGTGTAGGGGTACATGCTGCCAAATCGGGTGCCGCACATGGTCAAGGTGTACACACTGGCGACGCAGACCCAGGAGATCATGGTGAGCGGGATGCAGACGGCGGCGAGTAGGAAGGAGATGAGGACGGGGAGCTGAACCTGCGTATTGAGCAGGACACCGAAAATGAGGGCAGCGAAGCCGCACACCGACGCCATGACGCCGAAGGCGGCACCGCAGTGCATCGTCGAGGTGCGGCGCGCGCAGCCAAAGGCAGCGTCACCAGTCAGGTCGTATGGCACGTCTCCACAGAACTTACGGTAGCCCCACATGGTGTAGCAGCCGTGGTTAGGCGTCTGGAACTGCGCGGTGGGCGTGGCCACGAGGGCGAAGGCCCACGCGACGAAGTGGAGTAGCGCGAAGGTCATCACGCCTGTGTAGTAGGGCAGGCAGGCGGGCATCTCTCGAGTACTGTCTCTGTGTGTGTGTGTATTGGGAGGGTGGTGGTGCTAAGGGCGTGCGAGTGCAATTATTTACTCACCCGATGGTCAGTCCAGATAAGAAAGGCTTGCTGCGTCGGGGGTTGGGTTGGGTCTAGGGGGGGGGGGGAGGATGTCGAGCTGGCAAAGCTGCGTAGGTAACCTGGGTGCTGCCGTATACGCAGTGATGAGGGAGGAGGGGGAGGAGGAATAAACGGTTGAAAGTGTAGGTTTCGCAAGTGGATAGACTCCATGATACGGCGTGGGGTAGATGGTGGGCTTTCTTCTTCCCGCCGAGGTCCGCCGTCCCGCAAAGAGAAGCAGTACGTCAGTCGACATGGGGTTCTTTTCCAAAAAAAAAGGATTTCCGCATGAGCACATTACAGGTTAGCGCGCACACACACACACGCAACTGCTGTGCCGATAGTGCTTCATGTAGGGGTTCCGCTGAGTAGTGCACTTCAGTGAGCCAGACCCCGTACCACATAGGGTCTTAAACCACCTACCCTCACACGCTTCTCATACTGCTTTTCACTTTTTAATTCCTACAGGTAATACAACGAAATTTATATATACTTACCAAAATCGGAACAGCACACCCAGTAAAAAAAAAACAAAAACATATAAGAAAAAGATCCCGTATCTTCAACAACAAAAAAATATTCATGAACAACATATAAAAAAAAATAGGGGGAGGGCATGAGGGAGGGGGGAGGGGGAGAACAAAGAAGAAGTGCTGCTCCATCGAAAAGAGATCCGATTCCCAATTCCCAAATCGTAAACGAACAAATAAAAAAATAAACAAATCAATAAAAAAATATATATATGTATATAAATGAGGCGAGTCGAGCGCCCCGCGACATCGCCGCGTCGTTCTGACCGGGAAAAAAAAATTAAAACCAAAAAAAGCGGAGAGAAAATAGACATACGTCATCTCTTGCACAGGGAGCTGATGATCAATCCCCCCCTGATTCCCCTCTCCACCTTTTCTTGGTCTCATAAGAGGGTGCGTGTGTGCTCGTGACTCGTCATCAATGGCTTTTGCCCACGACATGCGCGGGTCGGCCTAGTGGAAGAAGAAAAAAATATCCCGTGCAAGAAAAACATCGTTTCGTCTGGGTTATATGTCCTGCACACATACACACACACACACACACACACACACACACAC
>CM007344.1:291936-303249 GCA_000333855.2 Endotrypanum monterogeii | reverse complement strand
TCCTCCTACGTTCGTGTCGGTTAGGTGTCGTACGGTCGGGTGGTAGTAGTAGTAGTTACTCTACAGACATACCTACTAAGTAGTGTGTCGTTATATATATATATATATATATATATATATATATATATGTGTGTGTGTGTGTGTGTGTAGCCGTACACGTGATGTCAATTTATGCATGTTCTGTTTGTTGTCTTTCACACCAAAAGACGATCTGGAGAGCGACCCCAAGCCACCATGAGAAGTGGTTGGATGATCAGTACTGGTAATGGAGATAGAGCGAGGAGACTTAGTTATCTCCTATTCCTTTGGAAAACACACAAGACCCTCTCTGCCCCTCTTCGAAGACACACACACACACATGCAGGTGTTTGACTCTCGCTTTCTTTTTTCAGTGTTTTACGTATATGCTGTGGGCGAAAAGCAAAATGTTGGTGGATGCAGTCAGCTAGTTCCTTTCACTGCCACCTCTTTCCATCTCTTCTGTTCGAGGTGCAAGAAAAAAGCTTGATCGGGGCTGCTCATACACTGGCGGGTGAGGGCTGTGCTTCCCAGAGCACTCATTTCTCATGCAATGCGAGCTGCCCCGCTACTGTGGATGCTTTGCTCCAAGTTGTCATCCCCGGAAAAGGCAATACTGCTGAGGCGCTTGCGACCGTTTCCGGAGTTTGTGTGCCGCGCCAGCCGAGAGCGAGTTGAGCCGCTTCCACTTGTGCTCGGACTCTTATCTTCTGTCTTCGCATTCATGTTGTTGCTGCCCTGAGGAGAATTTGCGGCGAGGGCTATCGGCACTGCTGACGCGGGGGCCGCGTCCTGCTGGCGCTTTTCAGGGCTGACGTCGCCACCGTCGGGGAATCTTCTGACATTGTACTTTTTCGGCATCAATTCGACGATGATTTGGACATGATCAAGGAAGTCCAGGTTGGCCATCACGCGCCCCATGGCCGCCTCCTTGGCGGTCCAGCGCTCTTTTTTGGTTACTTGGTCGTAGCGCGGGTACACCTCAAGAAAACCAAAGGATTCGTAAAGCCGCTTCGATGCGACTGGCGAGGCGAACTGGACGCGGCTACCGCCTTCGACAAGGTGCTTCTCGATTGCCATATTGAGGAATGCGCGGTGACGGCCCCGCAGGCCCCACTTGAGGAGCTCCATTGCCATGATCAGTCGAGCGAGACCCTTTCGCTGATGTTGGATGTGTGTAGCGCTTAATGTGATGTGCACGAAGTCAGCTACGTCCACAATGGACATACATTCCACCATGAAGGGCGATAGCGATGACGGCTCGAGGAAGCCGCGCTGCAGCGAGCTCTTGAGCTGCGTGATAGTGGACTTTAGGTTTCCATAAAGGTCTCGGCCACTGGATAAAATAAGGGAGCAGATGCGGCCCTCAGCTATCGACTGCAGTGCGATGCCTTGCACATACGGGTGCCTGCGATTTTGCACCTCTTTCAGGCAATAGGCAGGGTAGTCTGCGGAGAAAGTCGCGTCGTAGATGGCTTCCTTGCAGCAATCGAGACACTCAGCCATCTGCTTTTCCGTGAGGGTGTGCTCGGGCAGATGGAGCATCATGTAGCCCAGCTGATGTGTCGTTTGTTCGACCATACGCATCAGGCGACGTAGCTTATCGGCGACCTCCACAGTTGGGAATTTATCCGGCACCTCGCGTAGCTTTAGTGGCAGTGATCGGGCTGCCGAGGGCTGACGACTAAGCAAGGGGTGGCTCGACGAGGATGAGCTGCTGGTGGGGTGTTGGGGTGGCACAAGAAGCGCCGACATCGCGGTTGGGGATGTGTTTGTTGAGAGACTCTTGCCCCCCATCTTGGCGGCTGGTGCACTGTTCGCATTTTCCACCACCGTGGCGGTCGCCGTCATGCCGACAAGGTGGGCGGGCGAGACCAGTGAGTTGGCGGCCGCAGAGGGTGCCACTGGGCTACAGACGACCTTTATGGACTCACCCAAGGACGTTGTGATCGAGGATGGAGTGTTGGGTACAAGACTTGCCGGTGCAGAGTCCTGTACACTCGACTCCATGCAGAATCGGCAGCAGTAGTCGCGTTGCCGCTGACGCCGTCGCAGCTCTTCGAAGTCGACGCCAACGCATGCCGGATGGCACCAGTTGCGGCAGCGGCAGCACTCCAGAAGCGTCTCACTTGGTGACAGGAGAAAGGCGTTACAGACACACCGCAGTAAGCCCCCGATTACGACACGCTGTGGGCGTGAGGCGAGGCAGTCTTCACCGTCTTTGGCTGTGGTTGCTTTGCCGTTGGCCATTGCAGTAGCGCGCGACGGGGTGGAGGAGATCCCCGTGGAGCCAAGCGTTTCTCTTTTGGGTGAGTCCTCCAAGGCTGCGAGCGAGGAGGTTGCAAAAGAGAGCTTAGTAGTCGTGAATGTTTCGGTTCGTCGCCGGCGTCCGCCGTCGGGCGGAGAATTTTTGGAGCTGCTGGTGGGAGTGTTGTAATCATCGAGGAGAAGGGGGGTGGTGCCACGTAGGAGAGAGCGCGTGATCATGCGACCCTGCGGTACCACCACAACGACTGGTTCTGCCATGGAGGCAGGCGGTGGGGAAGCTCCGACCGTCGAAGACCCAGGTGAGGTTGAAGCACCAGCAATGCTCACTGACCTTAGGGCCTCGGAGCTGCCGCTGGCGCCGTTGATAGGCATCCCCTCGTGATCAAGTTCGCTATACACATTGCCAGTGGTGTTGCTACCTCCTAGACGACCTCGATCACCACCTCTTCCGCGACCGCGCTGCGTAGGGGGCAACGCCACTACCGCTTCGGCACGAGCGACGGAATATTGAGAAGGCAAAACTTTATTACCATGGATCTCGTCCCCTGGCGCTGCTGCCGCTTGACTACCTCGCCCGTCGCGTCCCCGACCTCGACCACGACCTCGGCCGCGTCCTCGGGGCATTCTAATGGGGAATTATTTTTGTGAGTATGGTGGTGTGTGTGTGTGTGTGTGTGTCTGTATAGAGGGGGATTTGGGCAATCAGGGATAAGGTGATGAGGATGGGACAATACCCACCGCGGATGAGGGGTACGACACTTCACCGAACGCCTACTTGACAGGCTCAGTGCCAACAAGGCGCACCGCTGTCGGTGATGCTGGGGGATGGATGAGGGGGAGGTGGGGCAGAGACGAGAGTGGATGAGTAATATCAAAAGAAAAATGCACAAAAAAGGGGATAGATAACAGGGAAGCACATGAGCAAAAACGCCACCCCCCAAAAAAAAACACAGAAAGAACAAATAAACGGCATCCATGCGTGAGAGGATGCGTCCGTGGATGTGTTTAGAAAAAAAAGTAACAGAAGGAGTATGTGTGCGTGGGGGGGGGGGAAGAGAAAGAGGCACGCCGTCAAGGGGTGAGTGAGGTGCATGGAAAGAGAGGGGCAGCAAAGGAAACATTGGAAGAAAACATATCGTCGGTATCATTATCGAGCGCGAATCTCAAAGGCACATGCGCCTTTATGAGGTCTCTCTCTCTCTCTGTGTAGGCTTACACGCCTTTTTTTGGGCTCTACAGCATCTATGCCCTCCTGAGTTCGATTTGCTTACGTCCCTTCTTTTCTTCAGTCTCAAGAGAATCCACACAGGACTGAGATGGGAGAGCACCTCATCGCCTGCCCCCTCCCCCAGGTCCACCACTCCATTACACAGAAGCAGCCACATTTAGAGCCGTATTTCACCATAAATAAATAAATAAATATATATATATATATTTCGAATGTCGATTTTTTTTTTTGTGTTCGACTCTCTACCCGTGTATGTATTTCGGCACACTTCTTCGATTGCTCACTAGCGGTCTCTCCACCTGCAGACGCGTCTTGACCAAGAGCCACGGCGGGCAGTAGGGGTGATGAGGTAAAGAGGTCAGGCACACGTCCTATGTGATACATCCACAAAAAAAGAAAACGACGGTGAACAGGCCGGAGCGCGTGTCGATTTTCTTTTTTTCCACTTTGCATGTTTTTTTTTCCTCTCCATGTTCGTCTTGGAGACGAATAAAAGAGAAATCGGAGGGGGGGGGGGAGGGGGAGGGGAGAGGAGGGGGAGGATAGAGAGGGGGAGGGAAACTTTAATGTTTTCCGCGCGTGCGTGTAGCTGTGCATGCATGCATGTGTGTGTGTGTGTGTGTGTGAGGGTGTTGCACACACTTTATTAAGTAAGAAATATGGCTGAGGAAGTCAACCAACGAGAAAAAAAACACAAGAGGGGAAAATGCAAGGCAATGGCCCAAGTGGAAGGGTGAGGGTGTGGCAAAAGAAGAAAACAAAGAAAACGCTTCGTTGGCTGAGACTGAAGAGGAAGGTCAAGGCTTACCCTGGGTGCATTGTAAGTTACTGTATACATAGGCTTATTGCCAATTACGCGTGGTCGTGATGAGATCAATACGTAAGTGAACAACCCAGTGAAACGAGTTCTCCTCCTCCATTCTCTAGTCCTTCCCACTTCATACCCACCCCCAACCTCCCTCAAACGCACACTGAGATACCATAGCCTAGCGAGTTACCATTATGCAACCATCAAAAAAGGGGAGAAGTCGACAACTGTTTCTCGCCTGTGGTGATTCCAGTTACGGAACAAACATTTGGGCGCGTACACACACATACACATACACACACACACACACACACACACACATCGCCCTCTTCTCTTTCGATCATTTGTAGGCAGAGATCCCTATTACATTCCTTCGAGACTTCTGTTTGCTTCATAGAGGTCGGCCGCGGCCCACCGAGAAGGCCGGCTTGCCGTCCTCCGGCCCCAGCGGACGGATGATGCCAAGGGTAGAGGCCTGACTGCGTATATCCTTCCAGTGACTGATGCCTTTGAAGTCCATCGGTCGAAGTGGTGCCGGCGTAGCCGGGGCCCAGGCAGGGGCTGTCGACTGCGGCCGAAGCGCTGGTGAGGGTTTCTCGCTGGGGGTGCCGTTCGACCCCAGCACCCGCCGCACTGTCACCTGGTGATCATTCATATCGAATAGCAGCCCATAGGATTGGCAGAGCTGCTTCAGAAGCTTGAGCTCTTCCTTGGCCACATCGGTGCGAGAGAGGTGAAAGCCCTCGTGCTCTAGGCTCACGCGAAGCTCGCGCACCAGCTCCTGTAGAGAGCGCTTGCTCTCGCTGACAGTGCCGTTCGCATTCGACGCCGCCGTACTCTTTTTCTTGAACTCAACTTTTAATGGACGTGCCCCGAGCGCAAACTTTTCCAGCCGAAGTTTGCATTCTTCTGCCACCTCGCAGTTAGAGTATTTCACGAAGACGACTCCCTTAAAGACGCCACGCTCGCTGCGAAGAAGACGCACATACGATGGGGCATGGGAAAGTTTTTGAAGCTCCACGAGCACCGTCTCGGTCTTCGTTTGATTGGGCATACCCTTCAGCACCAGGGTAGCGTTGAGTACGCTGCGGTTTCGTGAAACGAGGGACACGGTAGCTGTCGGCCACCGGCGCTGCACAAATGCCACCGTCTTCTCCGCCTCTGCCTTCTCTGCGAACAGCAGCGATACCTGATACTCTTCACCGTGGTGACCACCCGACGCCGTTGCGGCTAAGGCGGAGCCTTCACCGTTGGTCTGCACTGCCGCTGCCGGCTCTGAGAGGTCGGCCGGAGGCAGAGACATGGGTGGGAGTTCCTTCTCGTTGACCGTCGGGTTACCGGCCGGTGTCCGGAAGGGTGAGGGGATCGTTTTGGTGTGTGGGGCTGTTGGGGGGCTCGCGTCGCCGCCAGGGGGTTTGCGTGGAAACAAAACTTTGGGCAGACCCACATCGATACTTCTCAGCGGCGTTGTCTGCGCCTGCAACTCAAACTCGAGAGTCTGCACCGAGATACACGAGGGGAGAAGAATGTGCACGAAGAAGTCGTTTACATCCTCTGAGTGGGCACCGGTACCTGTTCCACTCGCCGTTGCCCCTGATGCGGTCTTGCGCTTCTTCTTCTTCCCTGTGACCTCCGCGGCAGGCGGCAGCGGCACCTTAGTCTTGGGAATGTCCTTCCCATCCTCCACCGGTGGTGATGCTGGGGGGAGTGTTATGACACCTGCTACAGATGCCGTGTAGATACCTGACAGGCACTTGTTGCTACGGAGGGCATCTAGGGAGGATGGATGGGGACCAGGCGACACGCCAGTATGCGCGGCCGGCGTCGTGTTCACCGCTGGAGAGTCTCGCCACGATGTGACAGCGAACATTTCCTTACGCTTCGGCAAGGGAATGTATTCGGGATTGATGGGCATTGTCGGGGACGGAAGTCGTTATAAGTTTTTTTTTTTGTTTTTGTTTGTATGCTTCTTTTGTCGGTCTGTCGTGACTACTGCAGCCAATCGTTTTCTCCCCTCCCGTCCTCACTTTCTTCCGCTGCTGTGAAACTTTTCTGATGGCGTCTGCGTGTGTGTGTGTGGGGCGTTGGGGTTGGAGACGAGGGTGCTCGATCAGAAAGAAAGAAAGGATGCTGCTGCAGCCACTGAGTTTGTGCTGATTGACACACACACACACACACACACACACACACCAGTCGCAGCAACAGAATTTTTTTTTGCGTCTTTCTTCCTTTTACTTCGCTTTCGTGTTTCTTGTTTCGACTTTCTCTGGTAATTTCGCAATTTTCATGTGGCGATGGTCTCGCTACCTGCACACGACGGGCCGAGAAGTGAGCACCGCCCCTCTCTCTCTTTCCCCTTTACACAGAAGTCTCGAGAAGGGGAACACGTGCGTGTCAGTGTAGAGGAGTCGGGGATCAACCAATGAAATAAATATGCAAAGGAATAATAGAGATTTAGCGAAGAAACAAAGCGAGAACAGGCTGTGAACCTGCCTAGGAGAGATACTTTTGGATACACAAACACAAAAATACTGCTCTTTCTTTTTTTTCTTTGTAGTGTGTGTGGGTGCGTGTGTGTGCGCTCCCGACGGAAAGGGAAGGGGGAGAGGTATGATGATCACAAAATCGTCTGCTCCGTACTGCCCTTCTTGACTCAGGAAGACAACACGTACACCCAGACACACACTCCACCAAACACAGGCACACACACACACTTATATATATATATATATATATGTGTGCGTGTGTGTATAATCACCGTCGCCAAGGGAAAGTCTCCCTTCACTCCAACGAGCACTCGTGCACAGATCAATCGTTCGACACACTAGAACAATAGCAAGGAAAAAAAAAACCCACAAAGTAGGATCGAAACTCCAGCAAGAGAGAAAGGCTCCTCTTTGACGGGTTTTGCAACTGTTCAAATATATATGTTTATATATTTATCTATATATTTACAGATGAACAGATGAGCCGCTCTGTGAGCTCTCTTGATGCGACTAGAATCTTAGAAAGTGTATCGATGGAGTAGAGGAGACAATCCAAATCACCGTTCAATACTCTTGATAATGAGAGGCGCCTTCGGAGCGTGCTTGCTTTTGATATATATAAATATATATTTGTGTGTGGGTGTGTTTTATTCTTCCACTGATTTTGCTGCGCTGAAGACCCCACCAAAATCAAACACGAAACAGAGCGGATATGTAGGGACTGGACGTAGATGTGTGGGAGTGGGTGTGAGGGTGTTTTGTGGCGGTGACAGTGTATATGAATGAATGGGGCGATGTGTGCGATACGAATCCAAACAGACACACAAACTCTTTGCACTGGCACTTGGTCACCCCCTGTAAGAAAAAAAAAAGAGGGATAAAGATCGTTAGTCTTTTTGTTATATATATATATATATATATATATATATGCTCACTTCGTTTTTTTTTCTGCTGCTGTCGTCACTCGCCTCTCTCCCTCTTTTGCTACACACAAACACAGACTAGTGCACGTACACGCTACAACCTCGGCTGAATACACACGCAGAAAGGTAGACAAACAGGTAGACGCGAAAGCGAAACGAGCCAAAAAAAAAAAGGGGATGCTCCTTTTTTCCTTTTTTTTGTGTTTGTGCGAGTGGGGAGGTTAAGTGCGTGTGTTCTCTGTGCGCTCTCTTCTTTTCCCTCCTTTTTTTTTCAGTTGTCGGTGTTGTCGATGTTGTTGGTGCGGGCGCTGTGGCGTCTCACACACAAACACACAGACAGACAGACACTGTGATTAGCGAAGCGGGGCGTGGGGAGGGTGTTTCCGTGAACTCAGGCGAATGCCAAGGTGACGGGCTTGCAAGAAGTGATATATATATATATATATATATGAGAAAAGGAGAGGGGGGCACAGGCAGGTGAGCAGACAGTCAGAGGAGGGCAGAAACGAAAAGGAAGAAGTAAAAAAAAAAACGGAGAGACTGCAGGTATCGATAAAAGGGTGTGTAGGGAGGAATAGGGAGGAGGGGGAAGTATCCAAAAACAACAAAAAAATCGGTGCCGCATCGGTCAAAGGATTCAGTGGGAGAAGCAGAAAAGTGATAGTCGTGGTGGCTAGAAAGCGAAGGCGTGTGTACGAGAGAGGAGAACACATCATTGCCGAAGAAGAAAAGGCGGGGGACCCTCTTAAGAGGGCGGTGGCTCATGGACTTGGGTAGCAGATAAGTTCTTAATACTTTCGTAGCCCCTTTTTGTGTGGCATCTTTCTGTCACGCGTTCAGCGTCTGCCGCCACTGAGCGATAAGCTCCACCGTCTCTAACAAGTCAGAGTTGTGGTGAGGTAGGTGGCGTGGGAAGGCCAGAGAGGCAAGCCTTAGAGCGTTGGATGGAAGCACCCTCCCCCCCTGTGATGCTCGCTCATTTTTTTTTTCGAACAAATTATTACCATTACACTGAAGAAGGTCGAAGAGTCTATGCTCTGTCTTTTTTCTCCCCATACGTTAAACACATTCCCGCAGACGCACCCACCGACGCAACAAAACACCAAATATATGACAGAGATGCACCCGTCCAAAAACACACACACACACACACACACACACACACACACACACACACACACACACACATATATATATATATTTCTTTATCCCTTTTTCTTTTCCATTTTCGATGAATTACGTCGACAATAGAGACCTCAAACAGCATACCACACATACGAGTGAACCAAGGGGGAGCGTGAAACACCAATACAATACCAGACACCACTCGCCAACAGTAACAGAAAGCGTCGTGAAGGAACGTGATATATTCTCACGCCAGCGATGGGTGAAGCTGCAGAGGTAAGCGAGGGATGGGGGGGGAGAGAGAGGAGGCTTGGTAGTGATGTACACAGTCCCCGAGAACACTAACACGCCCCCCCCCCTCCCGTGCTTGAGCCGCAGAGCTCACACACACACACACACGCACACACGCACGCACAGACGCATATAGAAAACCCTCCCCAAAGTATATGAGCAAAGGGGCCAAATTTCCAAATTTTTGTTTGTTTTTGTTCTTATAGTGAGTGAATTTCGAGGTTGTTCTCTGTCGCCATGTGCTCTTCTAGGAGGAACTGTTTAATTTTCTCACTCCAGTTACCCTGCAGCTGGATGACGGTGCCCGCCTCTGTGCTCTGGATCACCGTTCCGTTACAACCCCAGCGGCGCTGGAACTCGCGGTTGATGCGGCGGAAGTTCAGCTTTTGGTTGAGCCCTTGCACGGTGGTCACAAATTTCTTACCCTTTCGCTGCTGCACACGAATGTGTACCTTCTGTCCACCCAGGACAGCGCGTTCCGTCTCGCGCTGCTGGTTGATAATTGTCTCGACAGTATCCTCCATTTTGTTTTGTTGCTGGAGTTTATTATTTGAGGTATATATATGTCTGTGTAGAGGACCTCTGGGAGGGGAGAAAGAGGCGTTGAATAGGAAATTCCGCACTGCGTGAGATATGCTGTACGAAGGTGAATGAATAAATGAAAGTATAAATATATATATATATTTTTCGGATGGATGAGGAATAGAGAGGAACGGAGAAGAGAGTGGCTCGAAACGGGCTGGTTGTATGAAAGGCGAGGTGCTGCGCCACATGCGGATAGGTCCATCACTTCATCGAATGCCACTGAGTCGTCAGGGTCCGGTGCCTCCAAAGAACCCGTTGGCTAGTTGCAATTTTTTTTTCCATTTCAGTAGTGGCATTTCAAAGCAGTGTATGGTGATCAGGGAGGGGAGGGGAGAGACGCAGAATTAACTCTCTTCGATCAGCCCCCTCCCCCCTCCATCCGCACAGCTCCTCACGTAAGAGCTCGAAAACAACAACAAAAAGAGCAGAGGGACAAAGATGAGCACACGAGCACTCTCCAATGTTTAAATATATTTTTATTTTTTTTTGCGGGGTGGGAGGGAGGTTATATCCTCCCCCCTCAGTGCTGCAGCACTGGAGGAAGTTCTGCAGAGAAGGACACCACGGTTGGGACGCGGAAGCGCTGAAGGACAGACGCCCCGCTGCTATACCTCACTCGCTGCCAGACGCCTTCGTAGAGCGCTATGCGTGGGGAAACAAAGACCGGTAGCGGATCAGGCACATTGCTGTCGTCTAATACAGACAACCCCCCCTTTGTTTCCCATCCAGAGCGCCGCGCTGAAGAACGTGTGTGCTGCTGGCGCCGTGCCCGCTGCCGTGTCTTGCGCTCGTTGAGTCCTTCGTGTGCGTGCATGACGCCGGCGCCCGCGCTCTTATTGTCTCTTTCGTCCGTGGTACCACCCCCTGGGGACTCTGAAGCAGCTTGCGCTGCTCGCAAGGCTGCGGCACGAGCGTGGGCTTCCGCAAGACGCTGACTGCACGGAATTGTCGGGGGAGGTCGATGTCGCACCCGTTGGCGCAGGTCGATGGCGTCGACGCTTCCGTCCTCCTCCTCCTCCTCTTCCTCCTCCTCCTCCTTATTCTCAGAGACGGCACCGTTCTTCTGTGGCTGCCGCTGTCGAGAAATCCGGTTAGTGCTGTTAGTGTTGCTGCTGCGCTGCCTTTTCTTTTGCGTCCTTGTGCTTTGCAGTCGTTGTGCTCGATCACGTGCCGCCATCTTGCAGAAGTGCTGCGAACGCTGAATTTTCTTTTGTCGTTCCAGCTGCCTTTTCTGCCGTTCGGCACGGCGCACAGATGCCTCTGTCTCCACTGCCTCCCCCTCCAGCGTGCCACCAACCTCTTCAGCGTCGAAGTCACTCTCGATCTCGTCAATTGTTTCCTCATCACTACCTAGTGTAAAGCTGGTGTCAGAGGAGGCGTCGCTCAGTGCCTGAAGCGCCTTTTCTTCCTCTTCATCCAAACCATTCTGCAACAACTCCTGCAGACGATTACCCGCATTGGCGCGTCGCGGTCGGTTGACGACATCATCAGCCCATTCCATGACTTAATGACAATAGAGTATGCTCTATTTTTCTTACTCAAGTATATATATATATATATATATATATATATATATATATA
>CM007344.1:274938-291661 GCA_000333855.2 Endotrypanum monterogeii | reverse complement strand
TATATATATATATATATATATATATATATATATATATATTATACGCTCTTTATTTTGGAGGTGTACACAATACACAAGTGTTGCCACTCCACTAAGATATCTCTAGCCCCTACGCTGCCTGTAGAACGCAACAGCTTCTAAGTATTTGGTCCACCACCAAGCAGTGCGGTGTGAATATATATATATATATATATATATATATATATGTGCGTGTGTATATGAGGTGGGAAAACAGGTGGTTGGGGTGCGTTGATCAAGCAAAGATCAAGGTTTTTCGGGTATCTACGTGAAAGGGAGGGAGCAGGGGGGGGGGCACAAAGCAGAGAGATCAAGAAACATGTGTAGGTGCGTTACTGTAACGCTCGATGGTACCCATTATCGAGCCTGGTGTGCCGCCAACGCCACCAGACTCCCCCCAATGTATGTATATGTGGGGAGGGAAGCTGGTCGCTGTGGCGGCAGTGAGGGAGCAGTACGCGGCTACTATGAACTGGAGGGAAGGTTTTCTATCTACAGTTGTATTACCTTTACGTTCTTGCAGAGCTGCATCCACCGACCTCGATCGCATATGTTTTATCTGGCCTCGGGCCAACCCTCCTCCCTTCATGTAATAAACGCCTGTAGGTGTAGTTTGGATCTATACCCCTGTCTCGCTCGCTGTTCTTCTTTTTTTTGTAAAAATATATATATATTTTTTGTATCATTTTAAATCTCGAGTGTTCATCTGAGAAAGGAAAATATATAAATATATAAAAGAGAGAGGAGAGGAAGAGAGAGCACAGCAACATATTCCCGAACACCACACTGCTATGGTCCGCCAGCGCTGCCTCACTCTCTTCTCCATTACCGCCGTATAGCCTTCCCCTTTTTTCCTTTCATCATTATCCCTACCCACACACACGCCACAGTAGAAGCAGCAACGAGAAAGGAAAACAACAACCAAAGCAAAAAAAACTGTCGTCACTCTCCCATTGCTTGAAGTTAGCGTACACTTGCACTGTCGCCAGCAAACAGTGTAATGTCCGAGAGCGGAGAGCGATCTCCCCAGAAGTCAATGCGAAACACACACACACACACACATACACACACACGTACACTCGGAGACATACCCATGATAAATAGAAAAAAAAAACATTATAACAGAGCGCGTGATGATGGTAGTGAGGAAGGTGCGTTTGGGTGGGTGGGGGGAGAGAAGAGGCGTGCGATGCGACTCGTTAATGTATACGATATCATCACGAATGTACCCTAGTCTAGACAGACAGCGCACACCGCAAGGGATGAGCCCTATGATAAGGAACAAAGGAAACAACCCAATAGGGAGATGTTTTTTTTTTCTGCGAGCACGTGCGCCTGTCGACGCTAGATGGAGGAAAGGAGCGGGGCGGGACGGGACGGCAGCAGTCCATATTAGTGAAGTTTGCGCGTGCGTGTCTGCTTCTCTGGAGGGCAGTGGAGGGGAGGGAGCACGTCGACGCACACCCCAGCGAACACCCGGAGCCTCAGTTGAGTTCACATGGGGGAAGAGGGGGTTGGGTGTCCAACTGTAAGAAGGAGAGGTCGATAACGGCGGGTGAACGCGAGGCGAGGTGGTGGAGGAAAAAAGGGAAGGGAGAAGACAGTAGGGTAGGTCGTTTGAGGTCCAATACACAACAGCGAGCTTTGAGCAAGAAAAAAAAATCAACGATATCAGAAAGTGATTCGCACCGTACAATACGCACCATCTATGCCTCCATGGGGCTGAGCAGCGCATGGAAGACACCCTCTTGCCTCCCCATAGAAGCATGCAGACCCGCACACACCCAACAAATGCAACTGTTACGTATACTTCTCAAATCAAGAGAAACCAACATTCAATCAGAAAACGGAAAGTGGAACGACTTTTCCCAGATGTCTTCTTCACCCTTTCGATCCCGCGTGTGTATGTGTGTGTGTATGGGGATGTTCAGCGGTCCATGCTTCCCATGATTTGTGCAATGCGCACAAATATGTTGACCACGTTCAAAAACATCTGCATTGCGTCCTGAACGTGATCTCCAGCCCCGCATCGCGCACGCTCAATCATCGCCTGTGTGTCCACTGCAACCATAAGCGAAAATATGGCCAGCCCGCCGTAGAGGATAATCGAGTGTGCAATGGCCGTGGGATAAAAGACGTTGAGAAGAGAGATGGCCACCATGCCTATTAGGGCTCCAAACAGGGGGCCCTGCCACGCCACCATGGAGGCACGCGGGGACAGGTACGCTGCCGCACTGAAGCCGCCAAAGACGGCTGCCGTCAGCACAATCGACGTGGTGAGGACGCCCTTCATGCTTGTCATGAGCACTAGTGGGGCGATCGCCATTCCCTCCAAGAGTGCAAACGAGAAAAAGAGGGCCAGCTTCAGCGACGGGTTCGCTGGTGGGGCGAAGGACATCCAAAGCAGAGGGACGAAGCCGCCTACCATCGGAAGCCAGTAGGGGATGGCACGTCCCATCGGTGTAGCCAACATTAGAAAGCTTCCAAGTCCCGCTGTCAGACACGCACACCCGAGGAGGGTATACACGCGAGCGAGATGTTGCCGCACGAACGGTGTGAGGCTCTCCGCTTGACTGCCACCGCTGCTGCCGGACCAGTGCATTGGACTCTTCTGGTTCTGGATGTCATCGCGGCCCTGCACACGCATCAGCTGTGTCCCGGTCGTGGTGGTGTAGCAGCGGAGCGCTTCGTGCAGGGCAAACGGGGAGGCTGTCGCTGCCTGCGTGTGGCGTTTACAGCACTGCTGTATTCGACACACAGCTGCTGAGGAAAGAAATGAGGCGGGGCGGCTACTCATTCGGCTCTGCTGCAGATGCAAGGCCGACGCAAGCGCCGTAAAGCCGACGCGGCTGTGCATCCCCGGAAACATGTTATGGACGTGCGAGCGCACTTACGTGTGTATGTGTTGTGAGTAGAGTCGGGAAAAGGGAGAGGGGGTGGGGTAGAGACAATGGGAACCCTAAATACGGACCTCGCTGGGGATGTGTGCAGGCAGCAAGAATTATGTGGTGTGAGAAGCGAAAGAGATCGTGCGTGTGTGTTGGGGGCAGTAGTGTCGACAGGGGGAGGGAGGGGAGTGGGTGGGGAAAAGAGACAAGAGAACCGTTGGACGAAAGAAAAAAAAAGAAACACGGACTTTTGGGAGTATTAAATTTCGAGTTAATCGATACACTAAGGATGGCTGATGCTGATCCACCGATTCGGTGAAGAGGCATAGGGAGCGGGAGCGTATAGGGCGGGCGAGGCCACATATCCCTTTTCTCAGAGTTCGATGTGTGCGTATATATATATATATATATATGTGTGTGTGTGGTGTAGCCAAGAGGTGCACTGAATAGAAGATGGGAGGTCGGCGGTCGCACCCTGCACGTTAGGTTACTTTCCCCCCTCACAATCGAGCGACAGCACTGCCGCACCACACTCACCTTTGCCTTCTCTCGTCTCCCAGTGGGTTGCAGGGATACAGCGCAGGGTATACATGTGCGCCTATGTTGGCGGGTATCCCAACTCCTTTGCGGGGACGGGGGGGGGGATGGAGAAGGTCTCCCCAGTGCGTGCTCGAAGGCCACAGGGTAACTTACTTAATCGTGTGAGCGAAGACAATGAGGGATGGAAAAGAAAAAGAGGGATCGGGCAGGGGAAGGTTCTGTGCAAGTGCGTGCCCCGGCACAGTCCTGGGTAAAAAAAAAAGGCGTATGCAGAGGTGTCCTTTTTCGCCGACTCCTCACACACATACATACATACATACATACATACATATATATATATATATATATATATGCACAAATACAGATATCCCACTCCCCTCAACCCCTCTTTTTTAATGCAAAGAGTCGAACGTGGTCAGCGCTTCTTGCCTACACCACCGGCACTCCTGGGCTGCTGCTTACCGCCGAAACTCTGTTTCTTCTTTGCTCCCGTTTTCTTTTTGTTGCCACTGCTGCGGCCGGCACTAACCCCACCGCCACTACCGGATGCCCCTCGCTTCTTCTCCTTCGCGCGGGTCTTGGCTTCCTTGCGGGCCTTCATGGTTTGTTTCTGAATGGAGCGGTCCTTCACGATGTTCTCAACCGAGTCTTCGAGATGCTTGATGCGCTTTTGCCAGCGCTTTGCGGACTGCCGCTTCTTGCTGCGGCGCTTCGCTAGAGCCTTAGAGATACGGTGCGGGTCGTCTTTCACCTTCAAACCAGCAGAGCGTTGGGTCGCGGCAGATATTAGATCCTCGCTGCGCTTCTCGGCACCTTGTCGTGTCTGAAGCATGTCAGCATGCGTGGCAGCCTTCCGACGTGCCTGTCGCAGTAAAGAAGACAACTCGCGCACACCACCACCTCGCTTGCCCAGACTTTTCATTTCCTGGAATTCGAAGTTGCCGAACGAGAGGTCAAGCGGAACGACGTGTTTGATGGGTTGCGTCATGCGATCCTTGACAGAGTGGCCAGAACTCTTTTTCTCGCGCTTGCGAGACCATGAGCGGGAGGAGGAGCCGCGGCCGCGGCGCTGAGCTACAAAGGGTTGTGTGCCGCGGCGGTGGAGGTCGTTGTGGTCGCTTGCGCTACCGTTTTGGCGTCCTTGATGGGAGGGCCCGCCATTCGATTTTAGTTTGTCTCTCATTCCAGCAATGCTCGACGCCGAAGCAGCCACCTTCTGATTGATCCAAATGGGCTCACGCAGGTGTATGCACAAGTGTGCGAGTGCTTCGTGCTGTGCGTGAAACCCACGGCGGCAGTAATACACACATTTGCATATACATGGATTTGTTAAGTGGTGGAGGGAGGGAGGGAGGCGTAGGACGTATATTAGCAATGAAGGGCGCGTTGACCCCATTTTCGGCATACCCGTCTAGCGTTATCGGAGGTGTGGGAGCACCGGGCCGGACAGGAGAAGAGAGGAGTGACTGGACATCACACCTCTCTCCTTTTCAATATATATATATATATATATATATCCCAATCAATCAATCAATCAATCAATTTTTTTTTTTGGTGTTCTTGTGAATAAAAGAGGGATCGCGTGCCTACTGCGGTACGTTATATCAGTTGCTCAAATGCAACGGAAATGAGCGCCGCCTGATCTTTCCTTAGCGCATCGTCTAGGCGATGGCCGTAGCGATTCATTTTCTCCATCCACTGCAGAAGCTCTTCTTCACAGTGCGATCCGTGTAGCGGCTTAAGGGGCTGAGCTGGTGCCGCACTACAAGATCGCTTGGCACTCATGTCGACTTTGTTGGTCTTCGTCGCCGTTTGAAAGTTATTTTGGATGGACCGGACTGGGACGCTACGGAGGGTCTCAGGGTCGACGAGGAAGCCATTGGGCAGTGCACAGCCAATGACTGGTGCGCTCCATCGGGTATCATTGGTTATTGTTGCCTTGCGCACTACGTCACTCGTTCCTGCTTCGGCCTGCACATCCATCACTTCTGCCGGTCTTCCTGTCACCAGGGAAGAGAATGCAGGAGCCTCTTGGTGAGCGGCGGAGTCGAAAGTACTGGAAGTCTGAGCCTCGACAACTTTTTGCGAGCTGGTTGCCTGCTCTCTAGTGGGCGTTGTGAGATGGATGCGGCTGGCGTGAGGCTTGTGTGTGCGTGGCAGTGGCTGACGATGCGGCCAGAGATGCTGCTCAAACGCCTCGCGTACACGTGCGGTGCCATCTACTACGAGATCTGCGCACCGGCCTGACGTGGCGGTACCACCATCTGCAATAGGAGGTCCACTTGCAAACACCAGTTCGATGAGCGCATATTCTTCGTCGACGACGACGACATTGTTTCCGGTTTCGCCAAGGAAAATTGGGTCTGGCGCGGCAGCGTGGCGTGCGATTGTACACACCAGTTTTTCCACTAGTTCCACGAGCTTTGTATCCGTCGCCATTACATTTGTAATATACAGGAGGAGAAGTGGTGAGTCGCATTTTGTGTCAGTGTCTCCCTGGCGAGAGGCATCCACCACCTCGGCGTCACTATTTTTCACCAACCATTCCTGTTTCTGCCGTCGAGTAAGGGTTGTGATGACTGTGCACAAGGTTGCCTGCGATCTACTCATAGTATCGGGAATTTTGGGACCGTCGAGTGTTTTCTGGCGAGCAGCTCCCACTACCGCGCGTGCCGCTTCTTGAAGAACGTTGAGGGTCGTGATGATGACGTAGGCATCATGTGCGTCATCCCACCCGGGTGGCAATGACGGCGTACCCAGGCATTGTGCTAGTGGTGCCGCGTAATAGGACTGCAATCCTCCTTCCATGTACAGATTTACACGAGCGTTGAAATAAGATGTAGACACGTCAACTGCAATGCCGCTCTGGATAGGTCCTGCTTCGAGACCTGCGTTGCCGTCACTGTTTGCAGCAGTCCCACGCGCCGCTAAAACCGTGGGGGCAGCGAGACGCAGGTAATTATCGGCAGCCACAGTGGCACCTTGCCTGCATGGACCAGACGGGGCTAGCGTCATGGCACTGAGCAGACCACGCACCAACGCCTCCTCCTCGAACGGAGTCTGCCCACATGTCAGCAAAAGACATGAGTTGTATCGACGGTCTACGGGGCGTGTTGCCGGGAAAGTTGTGCACACCATGGGGTGCGTTTGTCCCCAGTGGGCACAGTGCAGCAGCTCGTGCAGCCGGCTCACTCCCCGGGTAGCCTTGGTGTCATCTTCACCTCGGTGCACAGGGGGAGGTGAACCGTCGTTGTTTGCCTCGATCGCGCCAGCCGACGTCGTCGTAAAGGGTGGTGCACCGATCTGTACCACCTCAACGTTTCGTTCAGCACACAGCAGCATCTCGTGCGCTGTGAGCCGGTCGAGGGCGGAGTTGTCAGGGTGTTCCCTTACCACCACCACAATCTCACAGCAGCCGCGGCGCGCGAGGAAGTCGAGAACAGCCTCCAGAGGTGGATACGAGGCCCGCACATCCTCGTCGTCGGTGTCGACACGAACGGTTACTGCTTCACCAGAAGATGTCCCAGTCTGCGAAGCATCTGTTGTTCGCGAACTTGGAGGCCACAATACCACTGCTGGGGCATCGAGGCAAAGCGCATCATCGTATCCCTCGGCAGTCGTCTGAAGCTCCCAGTATCGTTCCAGCATGTCCTGCATGTTCGTGTTAAAGAGGGCTGTCTGCACCAGACGCGGCTGCACAATCGCTGCGTAGTATCGGTTCACAAGGGCGACGCGGGTGACGCGTGCAGCCGTGGCAGAGTGAGTAGGTAGCTCTACCACAGACGTAAAGAACTGAGGGTGGTATCGAGGCGACGGCGCACACCCGTCTTCCTGCTGCAAGAAGAGATGCCACATGGCAGCTTCGTCATTTCCTACCACGACAAATGCGTTGCCCAAACGAGTCTTCGGTGCGGTCAATGGGTGTAAGGCTTCGGCGCTCTCTCCCTTGTGGTGGCCGCTGTCTCGCGCACCGGATCTGAGAGACACTGTCTGACGGACATCAGCTGGCCACAGTGTATTGCACAGGAGTTGGTATAGTCGATTGGACCCTGCGAGGGGCGCTTCAAGCAAACCGTGGAGACCGCCGTCGATGTCCACGCGCTGTAACGTGAAGTTCTCTGCTGCGTTGTTGCGGATACACCCATCGGACTGCGCCGATAACTTCTCCGTCGGAGTCACTGGAGGCGGCAGGCACGGCGTGGTGTGAAATATGCACTCGTATCCGTTTTCCGCTGCGAAGTAGTTCCACCGCTCTTTTATGAGCTGCAAGGACGTTGGCGCCGTCGGTGTTGCCCCACTCTGCTTCAGGATGCTCTCATCACAATGAAACACCATAACGACATGGAAGAGGCACTGGCCGCCGCTTCGTGGAATGGAGTCCCACGGGACATGCGCGGGATTTTGCATGATACCCGCAAGGAGGACCCCGCCGTAAGCACAGCCCTCTTTATCGTGCGCGGGGCTTGAGCTGCTTCCAGTACGACGATTCCTGACACTGACAAACTTCCGAAGCATCTCAGCTGTGACGTCTCTCGGATCCACCTCCCCGGCGCAAGCGTGCCTCTGGTGACCAAGGGGCCGCAGCGGCGCTCCCGTCAGAAGAGTTATCGTTGCGCTGAAATACTTGTTTCGGATACCAACAGTAGAAGGGAATGTGTGTATGGCGTACAGAGATCGACACGGTGGACAGACTTCATCTGTAGAGCCTCCACCGTCGTCGTCGTCGTCGCTGCCGAGTTGCGTATAGCCCCTATTTCCCTGCCCGCTTGATGCAGAGTTGGGGGTTCTAGTTGCGTCGTGTTCAGACCTCTCCGCCACCGAAGTTTCTGCCGCCGCCCAAGCGTCCCTGAGAGCCGCTGCAGAGGTCCACTGCGCCAGTTCTGCTGCACAAAGCCACGAAAGCGGCGGCACCGACGAGTCAAAAGGCAAACATTCTTCGCTACGGGTGAGGTAGCTCACATCGAGGAGGTAGACCTGAGCCATGTCAATGTGCCACACAGTGGAAAAGAGAGCGGGAGTTGATGGAGGTGATGTGGGTGTGCAGCAGCCACGGTGGAGGGGGTGGGGGCGTCCTCTAGTGAGTTTTGAATTTTCTACACAGTGTACAATGTGCCACTCACAGTAGCGCACACGTGGTAGGGCGATGAGCGTGTACGTCTGTGTAGGGAGAGAGGGGAGGGGAAGGTTGATGAATGATGACGAGAAGGACGGAGATGATGCGAAACACGTGGAGCTGAGCAAATGATCTCTTCCCATGCCGATATGCCAAACACTGTAGCCATCCGGTGTCGCATGCAAAAGAGGATGGCATGAGCGAACATCAATTCGGAGGCGTCCCATGAGGGCGTCGGTGCTGTAGTTTTTTTTTTTTCTCCCTATTCGAGTTTTGCTTTAGAGTGATGAAGTGCATTCGTGTGTTTAGTTTCATAGCTTGCAGTGAAGCCCCCGCCGACACCCATGACTTTACATTTGTCACTGGTGAAGGGAAGCGCGTCGACGCGGCCGCGAGGGATTTGGCTTACCAGATACCTACAGCATCCACGCTGTTCAGTGTGTGCGCACCAGCGTGAAATACGATAGCCACGGCAGAGCGACAAGATGGGTGGATGGGAACGCGTAGGAGGGCGGGCGGGGGTTTTGTTGAGGATGATGGGAGGAGGAGGTAATAACAGAAAAGAATAAGGGGGAAAAATAAAAATAAAAAAAAGAAACAGACGATGGCGAAGACAAACGATGGCGACGTCGGGCTGATATCGTCCAAACTCTTAGGGATGGAACGTGCGCGGAATCTGAGGGTGGGAGAATAGATGGTAAAAGAAATGTCGCATTCCTAAACAATATATACATATTTATATAAATACAAATATTTATATATTGTTTGAGGTCGCGATTCGCTCACATCGATTTGTATACATAGGATATAGGTTTCAAAGATGCGAAATTCGAGGGGTAGACGGGATAGGGGGTGGTGGTGGTGGTGGTGGTGGTGGCAACTTCCAGTGTTTGCCGGCGTACACACTGTCGCACCCGGTATCACACATATGTTCAGCACCAGACGTTTCTCCTCCCGATCCGTAACCCAAACCTGCTGTGCTCATTAGCTCATCCGGCGCTGCACAAAGCTATCACTACCACAAAATCCGTAGAGGATCCTTGCACTGATGAGCAGCTCACGCTCCTCGCGAATAAGCAGTGTGTGTGTGTGTGTGTGTGTGTGTGTGTGTGTTGTGTATGCGGGATGGGGTAGGTGGGTAGGATGCATTCCTGTAGGGATAGCGTAAATATATAAATATATATATAGGTTTCACGAATGATGCAAGCGTGTTCACAGTGGAGGATCGTATTGACACTGCGCTCTCCATCGCAACTCCGCTGACATCATTAGCGATGCATGATTCTAGCTTCACCTAGTTGTAGGGTACCGAGCCCAATTTCCCCCCTCCCCCACCTAGAAACGATTCCTTCATCCGTGGGCGGAGAGGCCCCACGAAGACCCGACATAGAGAGGGGGGGGGGTTAAAGGTAACACCCAGGGATACCAGGAGCAGAAGCCGAGGGAGCAACAATGTTAGAGGAGCAAAGAAGGGGTGGGGGCAATGAGAGAGAAAAAAAAAACATCATCCCTGTAAGACGACGATCAAAATGAAGTGCTTGGATGACTCCCCCTCCTCCCCCTTCCACACGCACATCTAATATCATTATTGGGTCGAGGAGGAGCAGGAGGAGGGGAGGGGGAGAGGAGGATGAGGAGGAGGGGGGTCAGCACAATATCTCCAAAATATTTTGGACCATAGGCGCTTCGCAAAACATTTGCACCCTTTTTCGCCATTATTCGGTTACAGTGGAGACGAAGCAGTTGGGCTCTGGGAATCTGTCGACTGCGAGTTCGTCTCGCACAATACAATGCGCCCAGCGCACGCTGAGGCGCGTGCTCGGTTTGATCTCGGAGTTGCTTTTCAGAGCCGTCACCTGAGATGAGACCGGGGGACTAGATCGTTGATACTCGGTATCGGGGTCGTTCGAGAAAATAGGAGTATCGGGGTGGGTCATGTAGGTGCCGGCGGTGCTGCGGTGCGGCGGCCTGGGCCGAGTAGAAGACGCGGAGCTAGGCGGTGACGGCCTGAGCAAACGCGGAAAAGAGAGGCCAGACAAGAAGGTGGTGTCCTGAATACATTTACCCGTGAGGGTACTTACGAACTGTCGCGCCTTTAATGCACTCGGTGTGCTCACCAGACGCGTGCCGGCCGTCTGCGCGCGCTGTTTGGGCTGCCTCATCGTAGAGCTGGTTGCCGTTCGCGCAAGCTGCCGGTCGAATTCATTGCACCCGTGATAGTACGGCTCCACGTGATAGTGCGCCCCGAGCGTCTCGGGAAGACGATGCGTGAAGCGGTTCACGGAGGAGGACAGGTACGGCGACTCATCGGAGTAGTAGAGGGGTGTTGTGGATGGGTCGACAAAGGGAAGATGTCGCTTCCGTCTTGGAGACGACGATGTTAGCTGTCCATGCGTCGTTGGTGAGGAATCTTCTTTGAGGAGCGTAAGGGCGTCACGCGCATACTGGTGCGCCAGCAGCATTCGCATAGTGGTGGGGCCTGACGCCATCACACCTGGGGTAGAGGTGGATATATAACCTTTTTTTTTTTTTGTTGTTGTGCTGCGTAGATGTTTCAGTTTATAAAATGTGCTGAGGGTTGGGGCTTTCTCTGTGAGTCGCAGTCTTGTGTGAATGCACAGACCTTGCCATGCGGAAAGATGGCCCAGATGGCGACCGGAAGGATGCCCAACGTTCAGGTGGTGAGTTCGAGGAAGATGGGAACGTATGAGGGAGTACCAAGATGGGGTTGAGGTGTTGTACACACACACACACGTACACACAGAGGTTTTTTTTTTTTGGTTACGAAAAGTTGCGTTACTGAATCGCTCCTCACTATTTCTGCTGCTCGCGCGCTGGCGCTGGACCGGATACTTGACGGGTAGAGAGGGAGTGTGTGTGCGCGTGTGTGTATGAGGGCGTTGTCTGGGTGGAGGGAGGGGCAAGCCAATGGTTCATTTGTCTTTCTCTTCCTTTACATCCCCGAGGCACTGTCAGTTAGGTTATGTGCAGGATGCTGCCTCTCCATAAATAGAGTGATACAGTTTTCTACCTCTCGAATACAGAGGGGAAGGAGAGAAACGCGTGCGCTGACGGTCTCCCCCACCCCACCCCATCACACACACACACACACACACACAGTTGCAGAGACCGAAGGCACGGCGAGGAGGGGGCAATATCAGATACGCTCACACCCCGCGTTGCACCAAAGCGAAACTTAAGCTTGTTGTGTGTGTGTGTGTGTGTGTCTGCGTGTGTAGAGCGACAATGCGTGGGTGACCCTTCTGCAAAAGTTAAAGGGGAGATGCGAGTGCCCCCTCCTCTCCACCGCCTCCAAAGAAACAACAACAACACGGTGGTCGTTCCACGAACCGAAAAGTTGATGTGCTCAACAGCTCTGTGCTGTTGTTAGCCTTCCCACGACGACAGCGCGGCGGGTGTCACCTGAATGCTGGACACCCCCTCCTCCCCACCCCCTGTTGTCTCATCATGTATGTTTTCTTCCCCCTGCCTTTGCCCTCGCCGTGTGCCTCCCTTAAGTTTTCTGTATGCTTTATGCCATCTGGGATATCTCTGCGATCACGCTTCCAGCGAGGTGAATGAGTGAGCGGGGTTGAGTATGAAAATATACCGGAGTCTGGGCGGAGTTACACACAAACACACACCCAAAAAATAACAACAACAACAAAATTAGCTACCATATGCGTGCAACATCTACGAGAAGAAGTACGGAGAGTGAAGGACTACATTCAGGTCGAGATCGCCACGTTGTGGGGGGTCTGGGAGCTTCACCCCATGCCGCCGCAAGTCCATGAAGTACGTCTCCTCCCACTGTTCCTTCAGTTCCCACAATGGGTCGTATTTGGAGTAGAGGTTCACAAACTGCTCTCGTAACACTTGTGACAGCTTTGGCATATCGCATGCGTAGGTCCAGTAGGAGTCGTGCACCGCCATCATGGATAGACCCTGGTGTTGCATCTCCAGCGCAGTCATAGCCAGGTGCGTTGCATCCAGTGAGTGAATCAGGTTGGGTGCAATGGCTGTCAGCTGCTTGCGGCTTGCGGGGGCAACGGAATCACCGGGCACTCTACTGTAGCCGTGTGGAGTGAAGAGAGAACACTCGTTGCGAACTTTGTAGGGCTGCCGAACGACGAGGCCAAGCGGGGTAGTCCAGCATAGCGCGTTGCGGAGTTCGGCTGGCTGCACCTTCCACAGCAGCGTGGTCACATCGCTAATCCACTTGCGACAGTTTTGACTTTCGCGGAACGTTACTCCAAGCGACTCAAGAACCTTGTCACGGAGGTACGCGGCCATTTCTTTCATATCTGTATGGGTCCACAGTCCGTGGCTCTTGTTTTGCTTCACCAGCTCGTCGAGGATTTGCTCTGACATGCCGTAGCCTGTGACACCGTACACCTGCGTCATGATGGGGCGTTTGATTGTCTTGCGCTTGATGTGATCCTTGTCCTGACCCTTGCCGGTACCAAGGCACCGCTGCGCCACCTGGTGATCACGTTCGGCGTCCATGCATATAGACTTGAGCATTTCCTTCAAGATCCCTGTGTAGGCGTCGGCGGGGCGTTCGCTTGGAACTAAGTTGACCAAGGTTGCACCGAAGGCGTCACGGCCAATGGCGGAGTAGTGCTGCAGACCGTTGTAGCTGCCATCTACCGCGACGGGCAGCCGTGAAAGAAATTTTTCTGCGCCTTGTGAACACTTCATCGCGTCCGCCACCTCCTTGCACGCCATAAGACACTGAATCGGTTCACTGGCCTCCTGCCACCACCGGTCACCGACGAGAGGACTCTCGGCACTCTGCACGACATCCTCCATGTGTTCATCAACGTAATGCACCCGCTCATCAAAGGAGAGCTTGCTCATGCCCATTTTGTTGGCGAGATGGACCTTCAGCCAGTACAGCCCTACCTCACCCAAGGGCTTTGGTTCCGCGTACTCGAGCAGGCCCCGAAACGGATCCGACCCCGTGTGGTTCAGTCGCCCCGGAAGGGGGTACATGCGACCGCGGAAGTCCATGCTGTTGGGAAAGTAAATGTGAGAGAACTGAACAATGGAGCGGGCCTGGCGCAGCCCGAGCAGGTAGTGAATTCGGCTACTGCGAAGCTCACTCAGTTCCTTCCAATCTTGCTTCTGTTGCAGGGTGCACTGCCGCCGCTGCTGGAGGTTGAAGACTTCGCCGGCTGCGAGATCGTTGTCGCCGCCGCTGTCGTTTCCATTCCCCAGCACCGCACGACGGCGGTCGGACGGGTAGTGGACGTCGCCGTTACTCATTGAGTAGTAGTGGAGGGGATAGAAGCCGGGTCGGATCTTGCCGAATCCAAAGCCCTCCCGCACAATCGCTTCCTGCACGTGCAGCATGTACTTGTTGATGCGCCACGGCACACGAGAGATGGCATCGAGTGCTTTCATCATTGGAGCCTGTGAGACGATCATCGCCTGGTTTGCAGATCCCTTGACTGCAACAGACGGCAGAACACCGTAGACCGACTTTTCGCGTGTATCGGATTCGTTCAGCCAAGAGTTGTACGATAGTTGTGGCGGGAAGGCAACGTGCAGATCTCGTACAGACGTGGCTGCCATCTCGGTAAGCCCCACCATGTCCAGGGCTGTTTCCCCAGTGACACTTGCGAAGCGCTCGAGGACTGGCCGCTTGCTACCATCTCCGCGAAACGACAAATACAGCAGTTGTACGACCAGAAACCCTATGGCCTTGGTGGAAATTGGGGTCACGTGCAGCTCCTTCTCGAAGTATTCCAGTGTCTTGGTCATTCGAATGGAGGCGTTGGTTCGGATGGTGTTGCGGTCCGTCGCGCTTAGTTTCTTGTAGATTCGTTGGAAGCGGAAGTGAAATGCCAGATCCTCCGTGATCTTAACGAGTAGGTTAAACAGACCTGCAGACCGGGTGCAGTTCGTTGCCACATCGCAGACGGCGTTCAGTATGACGGCGACTCGCTCCTCGTGCAGGGCGGAGCGCTCCTCCGGTGCTTCCTGGAAAGCGCCTTGCATTTGTGAGAGAACACCTGCAAAAAATTCGCCTCGCACACCACCGCGAACTTCTGTCGCGCCGGCCTGGACATAAGACATGATGTCCCGCAATGCGCTTTCTGTATTATCGTTATCGTTGAAGTGCAACCGCAGCGATTTTTTAACGGATATGCGTTGATACAGTGGCACAGCAGTCGCCCCGACGGCGGTACCGTACACGCGCTGTGTGATGTAGAAGCACACGACACCGGAAAGGATGCAGTCAAAGAAGTGGCGCGGCACTTCCTCAAACCGTGGAAGGTCGGTGCGAAGGATCGTTTCCCAGTTGCAGAAGAGTCGGGCCAGGTCGTGCACCCATTCCGGGGCGGCCTGGGTGTTCCACTTGCTATGGGATACCTCGCTGAAGGCACGGGTGGTGCTCGCAATCACGTCTCCATTTTCCATGCCAATTAATCGTGGCTGCTCCGCGTGACGAAAGCACTCGGCGCGGCGCTCGATCTGCTGCACGGCCGGGTCTAGGAGGTCCATGAGGCACTGCAGCAGAGCGTTGTCGTCGGCCTCCTGGACTGTGGGACGAATCACGCCGAGTTGAACAAGTCGCTCGTTCACATCAGCTCTGGCCAGCATCTCCTTTGTGGCGGCGTAGCGCACATAACTGACTAGGTATCCCGCAAAGGGGCTGAGCACCTCGCACACCGGCATCTCTCTCACCAATTCGTCAGCTGCAGCGCGGTAGTTTCGGAACACGCCCCCTACCGCGGCGAGGGATATCTGCTCTTGCTCCTGCTGAAAGATCCGGGTCAGCTTCCGCAGCACGCGCGAGATCTCGCCTGCATGCCGCCGCACCATGAGCGACTTCATCGTGTTGGCCAGCAAGTCGAACCCAAAGTGTGACTCGCACGCCTCTTCGATATGGGCCGCCTCCAGCGATTTGTTCGTCCACGCCGTCCGTAAGCCGCTCGTGCGAACACTTTCGTCAAAAATATCCCCCAAGAGTCGCCGGGTCACCTTCAGGTCGTTGCTTTCGCCGTGGGCGTCCTGGTGGGCCCGCTCAAGCAGGCGCAATACTACCTCGACTTTGTTGCGCGAGGAGATGTACCGCGTGCGGGCGAAGGAGTGCAGCACAGACGTCTTGCAGTGAAACAGATCGTCACACAGCACATCTACAGCGGAAAGAACACTCTCGTTGAGTTTCTTAGAGATTGCACAGGCGCTGTAACTCGCCGCTGCGGAGGCCGGCAAGTCTCCGTCACGGGCGAAGGCGTCGTCATCCACGCTCGGCACGTGAAACGGATCGTTTAAGAGTGTCTCTTCGATGTCGGCAGGAGCGCCGTCACCGTGGCCGTCTCCATAATGTGCAGGCAGCGTAAAAGGGGATAGCTCATTCTCGATTTCTGTGGTGCTGGTGCCGCCGTACTGATCGGTGGCCTTTTCTGTTTTCTTGGCAACGTTTCCGAGATACGTCTCCCCTGCGCTTCGCTGAGCCTCATCCATCGCGAAGAGCTCTGCAACAGAGGCATTGTCGGAGAAGGTGATGCCGGCGTCATCGTGGTCGTCATCTTCAAAAGTAACTTCCGCAGTTTTCATGGTTTCATTCTTAAAGAGGCTGGTTCTTCCGTGCAGCTCATGTGCGTTTCCCCCCTTCGGGGCAATGGGGTCACTGCTGCTGCTGCAAGTTAGCCTCGACCCCATCGGCACCTTTATGGCGTTTGCTTCACCCGACGAGAGGGAGGCATTACTCGCATTGCCATCGCAGGCAGAAACCTCAGCAGAGGGCACTGTGCACCATCGCACCGTGAAGGTCAGCGTTGCAGAACGGCGCCGTGCGGTCGCGATAGTTCTCCACAGAAACGGTACCGCCCCTCTTGCGGTGGGAAATTGGGAGGTGTGCTGAGTGTGGGCGACAAACTCGCCCAAGTGGCGATCTGATCCGAACGTGCTGGTGTATGTTTGTAACGGTACCGCCAGGGACTGAGCGACCGGTGACACCTCCTCATCGACTGTCCCACAGGCCGCGAGGTGAAGCCCCGGACGCACCTTTCGGAGGAAGGCGCTGTTGCGCATATATACGTAAATAAATAAATAAATAAATAAATAAATAAATATATATATATATATATATATATATATATATATATATATATGAGGCACACTGTGTACGTGTCCTTACGTATACAGCCAA